>CM068320.1:1787500-1957500 GCA_034766995.1 Acanthacorydalis orientalis | reverse complement strand
CGTCTTAAATTGTATTATTAAAAATCAATATGAAAAATTAACATTGATAAGCATTTTGATAAGAAAAATACTTCTACCTTATGAAAATCAATTCATTTGTGAAAGGAATGTAGCGCAGTGCCAAAACTATAACTGTAGTTTAAGACTTATGATTTACATCCCTATGTAAGAACAGAAAACTTTTATTAATAGAATTCGTTATGGGGATTTTTGATTTAAATATTGATGTGTTTTGTCCAAATTAGCTCCATACAATTTGTAACTTTCAAGAAACTCGTTCAATCAATAATTCAACCTTGGTAATTAGTTGATTTTATTAAATATACTTCGTAAATTCGTTAAGTTCCACTTTTTTCATTTTAATTTTCTTTGGGTAAAAATTCATTAAGCGTTAATTGTATTTAGTTATAATATATTGAAAACTATTTTCTTGGTTCAAGTTCATCTAAATCTTTAATTTTATTTTTTTCTTCTGATATATTGTGCAGATAATATTATTATCAACAAAGGAAGTGTGTTTTAAACTGAACCTTTTTATTAGGTGGTTAGAAAAATAATTGCTATTTATGACTTTCAAATTCATATACATTTTTTCATTTAAGTGGTTTTATTTAGGGAGTTGTCCAGAACTGCTGGATGACTAACGCCTAACTTTTGTGCAAGCTCTTGAATTGTTGTGCGAGGTTATGACTCAATTAATGTCTTAAATTGGTAGTTATGAACTGAAAAAGAATGCCCCCGACCTTCTTCATCTTCAACATTCTTGTCCCTAGCAAGAAATTTTTGGAACTACAAATGTACCGCATGTTTCTTAACAGTACCCACACCAAAAGCATTATTTAGTTTACGACCAGTTTCTGTTATTTTATCATCCGTTTTGAACTCGTACAAAAATGCTCTTATTTGCTTCTTTTTCATCTTTAATTCAATATTTCAATTTCAAGCAAAATTAATAATAAAACTAAAGTGGATGTTTACAAGAAACAGACCGAAAAATGCACTTTCAAATTATATTAACATGAACATGATGAAATGACACTTTTGTTGAATAAGTGAATATTAGAATTTAGAGGACAAAAACCGCAATGGTTTTCTTACTAACCTAGTATTTTTATAAATAAATGTGGCTCTCCCTCACAACTCACAAAAGGATCAAAATCGTTCACTAATTTATATTGATCATTTTATTGTTGATTGTGTGCATTTTCATAGCAATTTCATCAATTTTAGTCTGAGAAAGTATAGGTTGATTCAACTTAGGCTTCCACACGAAAATATTTTTTAAAAAAATACAAAAATTAAAATAAAACATTTTATCCCTCATTTAGTATTTTAGTAGTGAATTGAACTGACATATTAAATAAAAAACAACATGACTTTTTTTAAACCTATGTACCCCCCTTTAATACCTCCACGTGGAAGCCTAAATTGAATCACCCCATATCAAAAAAAAGTTTTTGTAACCTATTATTTTTGTAACCTATTATTAGTAAATTACTACCATTTTCTTGGTAGTAATTTACTCAAGGAAAACATTTTTTTTAAAAGAATAAACAAAAATTTAAAACGTGAATGAACTGCTTGACAAATGATTTGTTATATATCATAAATTCGATAGCTAATTATACTTTTTTCTAATTTTCTGTAACACACTGTGTGATTGCTTGGAAGTAAATTAAATTTTTCTAAAAATAAATTAACATGAAACATAAAAAAGCGTTTACACAAAAATATAACAACGAACGTATAGCCGATATCTTTGAACTCATCCAAGATTTATTTACTACAGTTAAATTCTTTACAAGTTCAGTCCATCGACTTATCTAACCCGAGAGAATCTTGCCTCGAGACATGAATAATAGATTACTGTGATAGCACATTTGTTACGGGGGTATACATCTGTGCCTACATTATTTTTCTTATCTTCAATAGCCCTACAACATCATAGGTCCTGTTCTTTATTTCTCATCTTTTTTGTTCAATGAGAACAATCAATGAATAACGACAAGCTCTTGACGTATGTTTCTAAGGAACTGGGCACACTTCATGACTTATCTTTATCGAATAGTGTAAAAGTTCTAACAAAGATGTGCGTGCAATTGTGAATAGAAATGTTTTAGTTCGTTCTTCGGTAAGAAATAGTCCTATACATTTTAATATAATTTTAAATTGAATATGAAAAAAATAAACAAATCACAATATAAAATTTTATTTAAGTGTATAACAGTAGTTTTCTGTTTTTATTTATTTTTAAAATTGTCATAGAGCAAGCATAAATACTAGCTAGAACACGGCATAAATAAGTCGATGATTTTTTACTATTGATTCTTACTATTAGTTTAAAAAAATAGTTATCAATACTAAAACATACTTTATTTTTTAAATTAACTCTTAATAAAAGTTAGAAAACAATGAGAAATGTTATTATTGAAACATAAACGTGCGATAAATAGTGAAGGTTAATATTGAAACAATCTTTAATTAATTTTGAAAATTAGATTCTATACTCTTATACTAAAAAGATAAAAAATATTTTAAAAAAATAAAAAAGTTTGTCAATATATATTTCTTGATATATACTTAAATTGATATTAAAAACATTTTTTTAAACTATTTATTCCTTTTTCGTACATAAAAATTTCATAAATGTTTCTATTTAGAAAATGTTTCTATATTATTAGATCTGAAGTTATTTGATATATATATATATATATATATATATATATATATATATATATATATATTATATTTATTATTGGACGGCCATTAGTTTCATTTAACCCACTACATTCTTATTTTTTTTTCGCTTTATGATTTGTGTTACAAGAGATATAATCATTGCAAATTTAAACAACTTTTCTAAATTTTCAATATTGATAGTTTGAATTTATTATCATAAAGTTATATTATTAATTGGTATTGTAAGATAAACTTTTTATGAATTATATTTCATTATTTTTAAATCAATTTATTATATAGTATCTTAATTATAATAACATGTGTTATTATAATTAACAATGTTACAAGCATTTCAACTTGATAATTATAAAAAATGAATGAAGTAAAATATAGTGGCAACAATAAGTCAAAAATGCAGTGTCAAAAAGTATATATATATATATATATATATATATATATATATATATATATATATATATATATATATATATATATATATATGTATGTATATATATATATATATATATATACATACATATATATATATATATATATATATATATATATATATATGTATGTATATATATATATATATATATATATATATATACATACATATATATATATATATATGATTGACAATTCCACAGTGAACAAAGTAAGCAATAAAATATGTCCAGTACATCAAACATAAAATATATTTTTATATATCAAACATAATTATTGGTGTTTATCTCATTAATATTTTAAAAAAGCAGTTCAGTAAAGAAACATTTAAATGAAAGACTTTTTAACTGATCTTTTCTATAAACAGATGTTGGGTTCAAAAATTTTTGCTGTTAATTTTATTAATAGTAAAAAGTTTTTCGTGGCTTATAAAATCCTATTTCAGTTCTATATTATATAAAATATATGTTATAAATAAAATTTTGGTTGAAAAATGACTGTCACTTACTGCTTTATTTTCAATTGCGCATAAATAATTTGACAAATTATTAACTAATTCTTCAGTACCACTTCTTAGTCCAATCAAATTCTTCTATTTCTTATTTACTTTAACTTTTATTCATCTTGAACGTTAATGCGATTGAATAACAATTTGAAACTCTGTAATCCCGTAATTGTATTGGAATTAATAATTTCTTGTATACTGCTTTAAATTGTATAACATTTGGGTGGTTATTTTATCCTTTTTTAAGTAATGAAATTATTTATATGCTTTTGACTAATGTTATACATGAGGAATTGTCTTTATTTTCCAGTAGAAATAGTGGCATAATTTAAATTTAATATACCTCACATGCAAATAACAAATAAAATGAACCTTGTTTGTATTGGAAATTAACGATAAAATTTTTAATTTGGAAATTTTAATTTTACGTACAACATTTATTTGACGTCTAATTTTCAAAACGGATTTTGTCATAAACTCTTTATATTTACATTTGTGAAAGTAATCTAATAAATGAACCATGTTTGCTTTTATAAAATAATTTTTTATAAGCTCTTATAAGTATTTTTTTATTCAAAATTAATAAGTACGGGCCGATGGTATTACATTAAAAATGTTAATAGTAATAATAAATTGAATAACACAAAAATGGTAAATTTTACATCACCTCGGATTATTTGTAAAACTGCAATAGATACAGTTAGTTGAATAAGAAAGAGTGTGAAGACCTGTGCTAAGTTTGTTTCTTTTTAACAGCAAACATAGTGTATTTATGTTTTAAATAGTAGCATTTCTTCTCTATCAGTAATATATATATACGAGTATATATATATATATATATATATATATATTGTATATATATATATATATATATATATATATATATATAATATTTTTATCGATTTTGTATGGAATTATGATTTATATATAGACACTTAAATATAGACATTTCCAGATTATAATATTATATGACGTTATTTACGTTCTTAACTGTCTGTCGAAAATGGGATTTTAAATAGTTCAGATCATATTTTTTGTGAAAATTTTACTCTTATTTAAGTAGTTCATCCCTAATTTCATTCATATTTTGAACGATGGGTGATAAATATTTGTAATTACGTTTGACCAATTTGGCAGAAGTATACTTTTTTAAATTAATTATATAAGACAAAATATTTAAATTTTTATAATGTATCTTACATTTTATTTTCAGATAAAAGCTACAATCATTTCTTGTTTATATTACACTTGTGGTGTGAATAGACCAAAAACAGTAGGAACTAAATTCAAGTAAGTGAAACAGTAATACTTTCTTATTGAATCAAACAACAATTTAATCAGTGCAATGTCCTTTAAATGTTAATAAGAAAGAAATATTTTTCAGTTTTATTTTATTTGTAAATTTAATCTCAAACCATAATTTTGACACTATGGCTAACTTGCTTTTCGTATATGCATTTTCAATCTCCTCGCAAATAACATTTTTTTTTTTGAGAGAAGATGTTTAATTATTTCATTATTAATCATTTTCGATTGCTATTTATACGTATTTTGATGGGAATATTCCTTACTTAGAGTGTCATGGCACAGAAAAATAATATTTTTTTAATTATTTAAGATATTTTTCTGTAACTCAGTATTTTGAGAATAATGACACCATCATCGGAATGAGGATAAATAACAATCAAAAATGATTTTTGTAATTATTTTGTGATGAAAAATTAATTTGTGACAGTATTAATTATAATTGGATTAGAAATATATACTTTTATTTTATAAAATGCAAATGTGAAAATTATCCAAAAAATATTTAAAATATTAAAAATCATTGAATGCATACATTTAAAAAAAGTACAATAAAAATGTATAGATTTCGTTTTGAAAAGACCAAAAAATGTTTGTATTAGTGATTGCTTCGTCAAATCGTTAGTCATGGTTGACTATTTGATTTTAATGTTCTATAATGAAATTTTGTATTATGTAAAATGCTTTGGAATGATAAAAAAATAAATGTTCATCTTAACATTCTAACAAGAAAATCTCAATATGTAGGATAACTGTCTAGTTAAAATAACCATTTTTTACTTCAGAAAAATATTTTAATTAAGAGAAATACTTGAATATTATCCATATCCCGTTCCGAACACGCGTAATTTATATCATTTTGTACGCAGTAGGTACATCCAGAATAATTAAAATTTATAATAAATATTAAATTAACTTTTTATCTATGTAGTTTATGTATTTATCTATATATATATGTATATAGATGGATAGATAGATAAATACATATATATATATATATATATATATATATATGTATATATTATAAATTCCTGTTATTTTAAATACGCCATATTTAAAATATTTACTTGTTACCGTTTATTGATAGGTTTTTATTATTACTTTATTCCCCGTGACAGTGTACATTCACATTAACCATATACAATCAGCTCATAGTGAATAAATTTTGATTAAAGTTTCGATCTCCGTTGGGACTCAAACCCTTGTCTGCTTTGTCCAGCGAATCAGTAGCGTTATACGATCTGTCACTCCACCTGTCAATCATTGTTAGCGTTGTCTAATTAGAATTAATTTGCTTTAAGTGATTGCCAGGCTGGGCTTAAACAGTATTTGCACATGTAACTGTTATAAACTTCTAGCACAATAAACATTTGGATTATTAATGTGTGTTTTTACTTTGTAATGTATATATATATATATATATATATATATATGTATATATATATATATATATATGGTAATTCAATTAAGGCTTCCACGTGGAAGTATTAAAAATTTTATTTGATATTTTAGTTCAATTCAATACTAAAATATAATTGAACTAATTAAAATACCAAATGGGGATAATTTGTTTTGTTTAATTTTTTTCTTTTTTTTAATACATTCGCGTGGAAGTCTAAGTTAAATCTCTCTCTCTCTCTCTCTATATATATATATATATATGTATATATATATATATATATATATATATATATATATATAATCAGCATTTTTATTTATAAAACATAATTGAGTTAGAATAACTACTATATCTAGTATGTGTTGCCTTTTATTCTGAGGTAATTTTTAGTTATATTTTTTTAAATGAAAGATTAATGGATCTATTTTCCATAATTAAAAAAGAAGTTGTATTTTGTCTGTTATTTTCTTATCTTATTGCGATTAATTGTTTATTTTTTATCCAGTTTACTAAGTAGAAAGAATTTACAGAAATTTATTTCGATCTATTTAAAATATTATCTCATAAAATTTTAGCATATGAATAAAATTTAATCAACAGAAAATTTAGAGCGACAGTTTGTTAAAGGAGTGTATTTAGCATTCACTATTACGTTTGTGATGGAGTTTTATAATATTTCTTAGAATATGTTAATTAATGGTTTTATTAATCTTTCAAAAATACATATTGACAAAACAACAAAAAGTGTTCATATATATATATATCTATCTATCTATCTATCTATATATATATATATATATATATAGTAAAATTAATTTATCATGTCGCCTTTGGATATAACTTCGAATTTGACTATAACAATTTTTCGTGGGTGTGGGTATCACCAAGTGGTAAAGCAATCCTTGTGATCCTCCGACGAGACTATATTTTGTAATTCAGCCAGTAAAAAACCAGAGTGCCTGTAAATGAACATTCTTACTGGTGTCGTTTTGTGGATTATTATAGCCGATTTTCAGACGCTTCCTTTAATCCCGTCCTTCAATTAAAGCAAACATTGTCTCTTGTGTTGACAGTACTCGATGACGAGATTGTTCTTACCCAATACACAAATGAACACGTTCTCTCTGTTCCAGACTGCATCATACAGTTGACGCGTTACAGTTGTCATTAGGTAAACCCTATCGTAGAAATCTCGAGGTCACGATCCTGGGTGACGTTTTGTGACAGGTAATGTACATTCATGATAAAATGCGTACACCATTTTTGAAACACCTGTAAGCGCTTCATTTTAGTAGGGTTACAAGTCCAGGTCGCGTCGTGCTACACGATTGGTCGAAAGCAGTTGAGGTAGAGCATATGCTTATTTCTCAGCAATGAATTTGACTTCCTGTTCAGTAATGAGTACACCTGGCAGAGCTGAATTTGATTCACGCATACCCGATATGCTTCTTGGAGTTCAGATGCTTGTCGATTACGACACTTACTTATTTGGCTTTGTCTGTATACGCCATCGGGATCGCGTTTCCAAAAATGTGTCCATCTAAATAAAACTCCCATGGTATTCTGATTATTTAGCGTCACTTTCCATATATAATTATATGTTTTGAGATCAAGTAGGCGAGCTTAAAACTGCGTTTAGATGACTTTCAGCTACATTGACGACGTAACAACTAGAATAACGTAGATGTTTCTATTTAATCTAGACATACCCGTTCAATGAATGTAAATTACCAATATTTTATATATTTAATATATATATATATATATATATATATATATATATATATATATATATATATATATATATATATGTTCGGTAAAATTTCAAAGAATAGGCAAAATATTGTACAAAATATTGAACAAAAAACATGTAGATATTTTGTATTAAATTATTATTAATAATGGCACTCGAAGTTACACGTAATTTTCACAAAAAAATATCATATTGGTATCATTATGGTAACAATTATAAAGTTTTTTCTACGAATTTTAAGAAAGTATGAATCATGTTATAGTGTTTGTCTTCCTTTCTGTAACACTGTAAAGAAATGTTCAACATTATAAAACAACAACTTTGCAATGTAACTGCGAGAATGAATATAGAGTCAGTATATATATATATATATATATAAGTATGTGTGGGTGGGTGGGTGATACGAGTGTAAGCGAGTCTCGTGTGCGAGGGAAGCGAGCTAGGGCGGGCGTTCATTATATATATATATATATATATATATATATATATATATATATATATATATATATATGTATATACGTATACACGTTAAAGGTAGTTAACAAATAAGCATCAGATTTTTCTTTATTTACTATTCTGACGACGATAAAATCGCCATTAGAATGCGCATAAGCAAGAATCAAAAATGATCACCAATCATTTATTTACCAATCGTTGAAACAAAATATTCAATCTTTGTGATGTCGGAGAAGAATGCAATTGTGAAGGTTAATGGGTTGTGATTAAATCTATAAATAAAATATGTATCCGTCTTTTTCTAATCGGAATTAGAATATAATTTTTTAACATACCGGGGGGCTTTGCCCCTTACTTTCTACGCTTGTCGACCCTCGGTGGACTCCATTTCCACTTGCTTCGCTCGTATGGCATATATTTACTCAATATCGCATAATATGTATATATATATATATATATATATATATAATCATTCTCTCAAAAAGATTATATCACACCTGTTTTAAAAGTCGCACATTTTATATTATAATTCTTCGTGAAAATTTCGTGTACTTGGGGTGTCATCGTTAATAATAATTTGATACAAAATCTCGTATTTACACGTTATAAGTTTTTTTAGAATTTTTTGTGTTTTTTAAAATTTTACGGAATATTTTTTTATACATACAATAGATAACTATACTTACAGTATTTCTGCTCCTTATTTTTGTTTTATTGTTACTTTTATATTGCAATTCGTTTCTTTATTCAGTCTAAAATGTGTCAAAAATATTTTTGGGTTTGTAAATTCGTATTTTTTTTAAAATGAGACTAATACAATTTTTTCTGACGATAACAAACTGTATTTTTTATTATATATTCAAATCTTCAATGTGAAAGATGTTGAGAAGGTGTTTAAAATTGTTAGAATTGTATCGTTAGTAATAAAATTATAAAACAAAAAAAATCAAAAATATTGGAGTGATTACTTGCTGTTAAATAGAATACATAATAAATGTTAGATACAAAAATACGCACATTGCTATATGTAATATATACATCCGTAAAAAAGTAGTTTCTCTGACATGGGTCATAGGGTTCGAACCTGGTACCCAGATCACCAGTTTTCTGGTTTACTGCATTGTCGGCTCAACCAACCTGATCGAAAACAAGCAGTTTCTGAATAGAAACGTTAATGAAATTAAAATATATATGTACTGTACATTTTAAACAAATAAGTTTAAACAAACAGTTCTAATAAAAATTAACTTTGTTTTCATGAAATACGGTCATATTTTTTCTCTTCTTAAGAAGTAATGTTTTAATTTTTAGTAAAGAAATGATTAAATCTAATTTCCAACATCAATTAAAAATTGATATAATTATTAACCTTTACTATTTTTCACACGAATACTTTCATCTATTCAACACACATAAAAAAAATTCATAATAGATAACCATAATATCGCAAGTGATCCATTATGATTAAAGTTAATTAACAGTGGCTGAAAAAAGATTTTTATTAATAAATATTCAATTAATTAAGAGGATTAATAGTAAAACATCGAAGGTATATTTATGTCGCGGAGCAACTAGTGTATATATATATATATATATATATATATATATATATATATATATATATATATATATATATATATATATATATATATGTATGATTAATGAATCATTTTATTATAAATTTTATTTTATTTCATTGCGTTGAATGACAATAGATCATAAAATACGTCAAATTACTTATAATTTACTAAAATTATTTCATCTTTCATAATTAATATTGATTTTAATAAAATAAAAAAGTCATCATTAAATTTAAAAGAATGAATTAATTATACATTATCCACTTACTTGTAATCCTTCTGCATAATTTTTGATAATAAACTATGAAATATTTTCTACAAAGAATTCTTTACAAGAAACTATTTTTTTTACTATATTTGTGTTATTTTTTGACAAGTTTACAAAGTATTAAACGTCTGATTTTATTTTCAATATTTTGCATTTTGATCTTCTTTACGCACCGTATAATATTTATTCTCAAATAAACAATATCCATTAACAGAAGTTTTTTTTAAAAAAAAACAAATTTTTACAAAATAATATAAATGTGTAATTTTAAAATCAGCATTTTTTTGATAAATTCATTAAATTATGTAAATAATATTTTTGATTTTTATAAATCTGTGAAAACTTGTTTTTAATATCAGAAAAACGTGCAATAAGTAAATAATAAAAAGTAGATCCATCCAGCTGATGAAGATCTTAAACTTCAAACAAATATATTTACCATAATTTTGTATAAAATATATAAACTCTATAAATTATAAGATATTTTTCCGGAAATTGTTTGCTCGCTATGACGTCAGTTATCCAATCACTCCCTTGAGACGTTTCATCCCGCACTTTATTACGCATCAAAACATGTTGATGATACTTTCAGATCATATTTTCTACGTGTGTGGTTAATAACGGTGTTCGAAAAAATACTATATATTATTAATCCTGGGAGGTTACCATTCCGATATTTAAATAATAATTATCAATTTTGATTAAATTATTGAATATATTTTATACAGAAACGTATGAACGAATTTATTATAATATATATATATATATATATATATATATATATATATATATATATATATATATATATATATATATAAGCAAATAATGTTTTTAATATAATCTTCGTACAGAAAATATGTTTTGACGTACTTTTTTTAATTAAATAATTAATTTTATTTATGATATATCATTTTTTAATTTAATTCATTTTTATAAATCCTTTTGTTTTGCTTCTAGTTGAAGTGTATTCTCTAGTGATTTATTTAATTAAGAGTCTATAAAATTATTTTAAATAACCGAATTTTTTTTATTTTTTCTTTACGTAGATGTTCGCTAATATGTGCTTAGCGATACGATTCGAAACATTATTGTCCAATAATTCCTCAAAATTATAGATTTAATGCTGCTAAATTAAATTTCAGGAATGAGTTTTAAATTTTTCATATACGACGGATTTTTTCTGATCAGTAATTGATTATTTTCATTGCTGTTCATAAGCATTACGATATTGGAGTATGAAGGTACAGAAAAACTGATTTTTAACTTTTTTAGAAATTAGCAAATTGAGATTATTTTTTGAGAATATTTTTTATTAATGATATGAACATTGAGCCTACATTTCAGATTGACAAGTATTTATATTAAAACAAGTACAAGTATTTTATAATAAAATTTTTACACAACATGAGTCCAAACATGAATTTTATGATATACAATAGTTTATTTAAAATTCTATTGTTTAGAAATATTTCTGGAACACAACTATTTCATTTTCGAAAATGAATTATTTTTCACTCCACAAACCAGACAAAAATTTTCTGATCAAAAATTTTTAATAAATTATTATTGATTGTTTTTTATGCGCATTTCGATGGAAAAGACATTATCTTCAGTGTCAAGTTACAAAATCAATAATAATTAGTTACAAAAATCTTTTTAGTTGTGTTGATAAAAGACGTCATTTTTACAAAACACAATCACAGAACAGTTCTGATACTATGGATAAATTTATTTCATAAATAACTTCTCTTTCACCTACAAAGTATTTAACTTTTTTCCTAATTACATCTAACTGTATTCTTATTATCATGATGACTAAATTGTACTAATGATAAAAATTAGTACTAATGCAAATTAAATGCAGATAAAAATTATCCGACAGAATCTATTGATTTAAATGTTGAATTTCATATCATTAAAATTTTTTCAAAGTTTTTGTACCGTCTCTGAAAAGAAATCCTGTTTTTCAACAAAAAAATTGACACCTCTTCTTTGAGATTGTTTTGGTTTTTAAAATATTTATTAAGTATGTGATTATTCAAGAATAGAAAAGATAGTAATTGGGTATTTAAATGCCAAATGAATGCAGAGAATAATGTAGCGTCTCATAAAAAAATAGATTTATTTCACTGATTTGTTACGCAATGAGTTGCCCAATAAAAAGAATTCAATAACTCTTAGCTAAGATATATTTCATTATATGCAGTATTTTTCGTAAAATTTATTCACACATGTATGCACTATCTCTCTCTCTCTCTCTCTATATATATATATACATAATTCTGTAGATAGACAACTTTTTAATATTATAATTGTATGTTCTCATGTGCACCCTATTGATGCGTCCATCTGATCGGCCTCATCCTTTTAGATCTTTGGTATTTCCACAAACTGTTTTTCACCAGATTCGACATGTATATCATTTTCAAGGAGATTTTAAATAACTAAGTTTAATTCTGCGTTAAGTTCATTTAGATACGATATATTTATTTTATATTGTAGTTTATGTATTTAAAGTATGAAAACGAAAAAATAAATACAAATAATGACGTAATGTTTTATGTCTTAAAATTACTAACCAAACCTCAATTAAAAATCATATAAATGGCTTTAAAACAGAATTAATTTCAATTATCTAAAAATTATCTGAAGATGGAACAAGTGTGGAAACTATTAGTGAAAAACATAGTGTATGAAAAATTGAATGACTTAAAAAGTTGAAGACCACCATGGCAACAGTTGTAACTAAGATAATCATAATTACATTTTCTTATATACTTTGTTATTTAGTAGTTATTACATATTTTAATATCCCTAAGAATTCTTAGTAACCTTAATGTTGACTGCCTACCTTACTCATTGACTACCCACTTTAGAGTCATCAGGTCTGGAAGTCTATAGACACCATGTAATAATGATTTCCTATTATAATTAACTTGGTTACTGTAACTCTTGCATTGCATTAACCTTCAACAAAACAAACACCCGCTGCATCAAACCGCATTGTCATCTTGTATATATTTCTTAAAACTTTCTATGTAGATATCTCAAGACCACCTAATGGTAATCGAGAGGATATCTTAGTGCTTCCACGATGCATTCCTCGATTATCACATGGTATTTAGATTGGACACTCCAATTGATACTGATGCATTCTGATATCTTGTTCAGCGCATAAATAATACACTCTTGTTTTGAATTAAAGCTAATTGTTTTTAAAACACTGTATTTTACATATTATAATTGGGCAGAATAAATATTTGTGGTGATTGTTTAGCTAATGCAAAGAAAAATAATTTTAGACAATTATAACAGTAGTCAATTAAATCCAATTTAACAGATTGAGTATTCTGTCCTTAAATTTTTATGATAAATATAAAAAATATATGATTCCAAAGTAGCTTTTTATTAAAAATAAAGATAATTAAAGTTTTTTTTTAAATAGTTAATTACTATTTTCGCCGTTTTTATAAATGTTTACTTACAAATGAAGATGACTACTGAATATTCGAATGGGATGTTTAATTAGTAGTTTAATAAGTTCGTGTACGTATATCATATGAACACGAACTTATTAATATATGAATATTAAAAACCTCGTACATTTCTTCTTATTTTTTCGATGGCACTACAGCCCAAATCGAACGTTGGCCCCCTCAATTTTCTGCCTCCAGATATCCTTCGGCTTGGCGGTCCTTTTTCAGTTCCTTATCATCGATGGTGACGTTTTGAATTAGTCTTCTCCTTCATCTTCTATATTACTATTATATATATATTACTATTAATATTACCATTAAAATGTATTTAAGTAATTTATTTAACAATTTCTACATATTTACAGGGACCCGGATTTCTGAATAATTTCGGATGTTTATTTATCGTTTATTTTTTTCACGTTTGGGAAGAATTTCAAAACGCAGGTGAAAGAATCGACTTATTTAACTTTATTCAAACATATTCTACATTTTATAATTTATAGCTAATATATAATTATCTTAATCTAAGTATAATTTACAACTTTTATAGAACATATCTTTTGTAAATATTGGATTAGTATCCTAATAAATATAGAGTGAGAAATGTATGACTAATGGGATGTTTAACTTGGAATAGAAAATAAATGGATAAAAGATAGATCTTTTATATGTACAATATTATACAAGTATATATATATATATATATATATATATATATATATATATATATATATATATATATACATATTTATATATTATTTACTTTTAAAAATAGTATCTATGTTAATTTGTTAACGTATACTTGAAAGTAATTTTCCCAAAATTTAATAATAAAGCACTTTTTTTAAAAATACGTTTTACACTTATACTATATTTATTATTTATATTTTTTTATTACTATACACTTTTGTGCATTTAAAAAAGTGATGAATTTCCTATTATATTCATTCTATTTTATTTTATAATAGATTCATAGTATATAAAAATATTATTCTAAATTTTATTAAAGTACTATGAATAAAATAAAAAATTAAATATGCCACCAGTGAAAAGCAGATGTAATAAATTTGAACAATTTTATTAGAGTCACAGAATGATTACTATACAAAAATCGACCTCTATGTACACGCAGTCATGTAAAGTACATTCATTCGAATCATAGGAACATTCATTGTAGTAAATTTATCTCTGTCCTTCTTAGCCCTTTTAAATAATTCTTTGCCGTGTAATCATTGTCGAGTCCCCCACTGGTTGACAAATTATCGAATAAAGACATTAAACAACAGCCCAAATGGTATATGTAGGTTTAATTTGATTTGACAGTCGATTGTTGATCATTTGACCTATGCTTGTTACGAACAAGAAATAAGATGCACTCTCTATACTCGACATGTTGTTCCAAACTTATCATTTTTCATGCACTTATTTGTATTGTTGAATAAATTTATGTAAACTGTTACATCTTTCCATTGTACATTTTGATCGCAACTTCATTCATTATACGTATATATATATATATATATATATATATATATATATATATATATATATATATATATATATATATATATATATATACATATACATATGTATATATATATATATATATATATGTACTATATATTTGATGAAAAACATTTAGTATTGTTAATGTAATGTGTTGGCAATTATGTATGGAAACAAATTTTGTATAAGTGATAAAAAAATAACTATAAAAGACCTGCTTAGAAAAGTAATTACAGCAAAGAGGGTTCCAAGAAACTTTTATTTTTACTGATTCCCCTTCGTAAACTTTGTTTGAAAGATTTTACTGATGAACATATTAAATTTACCAGTCAGAAATGTAATTAATTCCAGATATGAAGAACTCAACGAGAATGTAAATATTCATTTAAGTGTAACCTAATGATCATTATTTTAATAAAACGAAAAATAATTTATTCTTCAATACAGTTCTAGCTATAAACCAGTTTAATTTATAAAACAGTTATATAAGTTTGACAAAAACTATTATATTCATGATAAAATACTCACCAGTGATGTTATACGAATTTGCATTAATAATATTAACTTATTTTATAATTGAGCTTATTTTATAGTTAATTGAAAAAAAAATCATAAATATAGATGATTCAATTTAGGCTTCCACATGGAAGTATTAAAAGGAGGGTCAAGGATTAAGAAAAGTCATGTTATTTTTTATTCAGTATTTTAGTTCAATTCAATACCAAAATACAAAAAACCTAAATTACTAAATAGGGAATAACAAGTTTTTTTTGATTTTTGCGTTTTTTTAATACTTTCGTGTGGAAACCTAAGTTGAATCACCTTATAGTAAATATTATATATATATATATATATATGTGTGTGTGTATGTGTGTTCTATCGATATGTGTCTATAATTTATGTACCAATGTCGGAATTCTTTTAGAAAAACTACTAATTACGTTACAAATATAAAATGTTTCTTACATACGCAATGGAAGTAAAGATATTTTAAAAACTTTCTATTCTTGACACCGTATTAATATAAACAAAATTCCCGCCAAAATATACTGTATCAAATAGAATGATAGTAAAAAAATCGATGTTTAGAACATTGAACATTTATACAAAATCGATGTTTAACTTCTATTCTTAGTTCGTAACCCTATAAAATTTATAAATTTTCATTAATATTAAAAAATGGTCCTTTATTTTCTATAAAAGCCTTGTATACATACATTCATTAATGGTAAATGTATTTAAAAATTAATTTATATTGTTTTATTACCTTTAAATCCTTTTATCGATTTTCTTTAAAATTATTACATATATATATATATATATATATATATATATATATATATATATATACATATATATATGCTTCTAACTACATACATAATATCTACTTATGACGAGTGATAATGACCATAGCTGTCGAAGGGCCCTAAAATTCCAAATAACTAAATAACTCTACTTTTAAAGTCATGGCTGAGAAAATACTGTGTGAATTTTAATTTGCTCAAGTAAAAAAATCTTGGTGATATAATGGAATGTTAGGAACGGAGAAACTATCTGAATCAGCAGAAGAATATTTAGAAAATTATTTATATCGCATTTAAAATGGCGAAATATGAAAGTTCATTGAATATGTACTAATTTATATAGCCGGTTTTTAGTACGAAAATTAAAGTTTCTATATATAAATTTTGTATACATGCAAGTATAAGAGAAAGAACCCAGCTCATAAATTCATTAAGAAACCCAAAAATCTGGGTCAGCTGGTATATCAATTGCAGTTTGAAATTAATATCAATAAAAAAAGTTAAAAAATACTATTTTAGACAACTTTTAGTACTACATCAAAAGGGAATTGTTTTATTGAACGTAGTGTTATTTATAATGGAATATTTTTTAAATACAATAGATTTTAATACTAAAAATTTTAATCACGATCATCTTTTACAACTAATAAAATATAATGCAAGAAATATTTATATATTAGATATTTGTACTATGATAATAAAATGTCGGAAGTAATTTCAGACATTTTTAACCAACACATTTTCAGGCATTTTTTATTTAAAAATCAAGTAAGTGTTACATATTGTTATTGCTAATTTATCAATACGTTATAGTAGTACAATGAAGCCCGTTGACCATTCTTCAAGACAATATGTTTTGTTGTTCGTTTTTTTTTATAATTATTTATAAACACATTTTATTCTAAACATCATTATATAAAAAACATTATTAAAATGAAAAAAAGTAATGTGTATATTAAATATTAACAACAAACAGTCTTCTGATGAACTAGTATAATACAAATTAATGGTAACATCTACGCCAACACAAAAAGATAGAAGTTTTGTACAGTGCACTAGTTCACGTCGACTGTTTTACGATTGAGAAATAAAAAACACAAGTTTGTGATGCTTTCACTGTAATATTACTTATTTAGTCTAACAGAAGTGAGCATTACGCAATAAGAGTAAATATAAAGATGCACACAGACAGTATGTTAATGTCCTAAAGGTAATGTGACATCGATAAATTCCTAACAGCTGAAAACGTTTCACATGTAGACATTTATCAGCGATTAAAAAATGTAGATAGTAATCATTATTTGGACAGATCTAGTGTAAGTCGTTTGGTTGACATAATTATGAATTTTGATCTTCACAAGGTCAGTTTGAAGGACGATCATCATTGAGGTAAACCTAACACTTATAGAGATCAATTTGTTTCTTGTTGTTCTTCAACTTGTTGTTTCTCTATTCAAAGAATGCCAACGAACAACGAGAAAATACTAACTCAGAACATTATTACCGCAAAACTGAAATTAGTAAGTCATGTCATGCATACGTGAGTCGTTTGATAAATCTGGTAAATTTCTATGATGTGGGACCACCATTTATTTGGTAACGTTGCGACTATCATGTGTCATTTTTCAGACTAGTAAAGGCGCAACTTCAGCCAAAGGCGACGCTTTGTTCACGTTCTGTGGATGTTTGAAGTGAGCATTTTAGCAGTTTCCGTAAAAATGTAAAAAACAAGTAGGCCTTTTTGCGTCGATTCGTCACTGTGGATACACCACATACACCTGTGATGAAGCAATAGTCAAAGCAGTTGACAACGACTGGTGAAAGTGTGCCGAAGTAGGCGAAGAAGGTTTTGTCGGCTAGGAAGGCGATGAGCGCTGTTTTTTGTGATTCCCAAGGAATTATCCTGATCGACTATTTAACGAAGGAAAAAACTGTAACTCTAGCCTATTGTGTAACATTATTTATCGTTTGAAAGAAGTTCTAAAACAATAACGGCCAAGATTAACGCATAAAGAAGTACTCTTTCACAAGGTCAACGCGCCGTCCCACAATCGACCGTCCCAATGGCAAAATAGTACGAATCAGGCATCGAATTGATTCCTCATTCACTCTATTCTCCGGGTTTAGCTCCATGCGACTTCTTCCTCTTCTCAAACTGGAAAATTTGGCTCTATGCGAAGAAATTCTTGTCGAATGAGGATTTCATCGCCGCCGTCAATGAATATTTTTCGGACTCATTAGACCAACTGTATGGCCCTCAATGGAAACTACATTGAGATATAAAATCGATTTTTTCCAAAAAATGTTGTTTAACTTGCTTTTTTACCATACTTATCAAATGACCCTCCTATATTAAGTTATATAAAAAATCTAATTACTGGATTCTGTGAATGTTAAATCCAGAAATGCAATCCAAATGGTTTGGAATATACTGAAAAACTGCAGCTGCACATAATTAAAAGTGACCCTTTTCTCTTCTTTATAGTTACTTTATCTTAAGCAACAGACGGTAATCACGGGAATAATATTACGAAATATCACGTAGGCTGTACACTTTCAAAGACACATCCTGAGGTAACATTCTAGGACAGGTAATATGTTCATTTGGCGGATTTTTTGAGAAATTTTAACTCAAAATAATGCACTGAACATTAACAAATATGAGAAGATATTTGTCATATTCCGGATTTCTATGGGAAGACGTCATTTTTTTCATTCCAAAGTGCTCCCTTTTTCAATAATACGGTGTCATAATAATCTAGCATGTCATGATAAATCACTCTGATTCATCATGATAATGTCAGACTAAGATAAGACCACACTTTTCTAAACTAACTAAAGAAACTTAAATTCGGAACGAATTTTATGCCTTCGTACACTCATAAAATCACTTTATTTAAAATACATGTCTGAAATCATCTAAGTTTTATTTATTCTTAACACTAAAGTGTCAGGTCCAAGAAACGCTTTTCAATTCTGGCGACTAAGTTAAGGCTGTCATGAAAAACAGACTGGATAAACAAATACCAGATTTATTTAACAAAGGAATGAAGAAACGGGTTCTACTTTATTAGAATGCATTGATAATTGTGATAATTATGCTGGAAAATAAAATACTAATCGAAAATAAATTCCTCATTCGAAATATAATCGTTTTTCTTTATTTCATTATTTCGCCCCAATATCTTAAATCATTCAAGAGCAATGAGCTTCTATGAAAAATGTTCAGTCACCAAGTTTTTTTTCTAAACATTTTTTGTTCTTTCTTACTTTTTCTTGCACATTAACTTGCCGACTAGTCTAACTTTATTATTAAAGTTTCAATTTATATTAATTTGCATACTCGTTATAAAAAGTTACTAAATACTCGTTTTTTCCATAATTATCAAAACAAATATTATAATAATAATAATAATTTATTTGACCTGCTGACTTGCGATGCCTCATTTCATGAAGCGGCGGTATTTAAATTTCAGCAGATCATGTTAAGCGAGTAAAACTTAATGTGCTGAAATAAAATGGAAATTTCATAAAAATCCTCAGCATAACGTGTACTATTCATATATAATATGATCTTTCTATTTTCTTCATGAAAAGATGTATTCCACTATTTGAATACATGTGACATATAAAAACATGTCACTACGATTCCTTCGAAAATCTGAAATAAATTGGTATAAAACTTAAAATAAGTTTGTTTTCAAACTATTCATTTAATTTTATTGAAAAGTAACAATTCATTATACATTTTTTCAACAGAATTATCGTCACTATTTGACAATGTTCGGCACCATTTGCTAACTGGTGCGAAATCACTTTCATCACTAGAAGAGATAGTCAGTGCATCATATCTGTATGGTAAAGACAATGGTTCTTCACAAACAAAATAAACCTCAACTTTACCCTCGTACAGTGTTGATTTTTTTCATCTGACAATGTAATCAGTGATTAAAATTTGCAATGACGATTTTACTAATTTTTTATGCAGTTCATTATATTCAGACATACAATTTTTCAGCTCACGAAGAATGGAATTTTAAGGCTGGTTCAGAATTTATATCATGAACAAGAAAATGATTTTCTAATTTATTGTAAAGTTGAAGACCTTCTTGAATTATATTTGCAGTGAAAGAGATAGATTTTTCTTCCGCTTCACTATCGTTTTCTGGATCTTCAACAATATCTAAAGTTATACCAATAATATCACTATCACTTAACGCATGATCCACAAACAATTCATCGGCATCATTCTGGCTAAAGGAATAAAAACTTTCTCCACCAATTTCGTGTTCTAAAGTAATGATTTCAGCTAATAATTCGATATTTAAACGGTTGTACTGTTTTCAACATATCCAGGCCAAACTGTTTTCCAGCGGGCATATAAAGTTTATGGTCTTATTTCAACGATAGAAGATTCAACATGATTTAAACAGTTTAAAATAGATTTTTTCCAAATATCAGTTACTGTTAATGACACATTTTCTAGTTAATACAATGTAAATTGATAAGTGCGCTTAACGTAATATTTTTTAAAAGAAGAAATTTTATACCTTGATCTAATGACTAAATAATGCTTGTTGTATTGGGTGAAAAAATACTACCTGCACATTGGTTGTTCTAAATGCGGATGACCTGGTGCATTGTCAACATTTAATAAAACTTTAAAATCGAGATCCTCTGCTTCATATAAATTTATGAAATAAGCACCGCATAATTTCAAAACCGCATTAAAAAGATACGTACAGAAAGACTGTATTGTATATATATATATATATACCAACTATTTTATGTATTTCAATTTATATAACAGAATATATCTTTAGCTAATATTCATTTTTGCAGATAAGATATGGAAAGACAGTAAATGAAGATGATTTTTCTGTCATTATTATCCTTAATAAATAATTAGAATAGAACAATTTATGCCATTGTCAGTTATGAGATTAAATATAATTGAAAAGAAATGATAATCAATAATAATGAACGTTACATATTTGAATTCGGTTTCATTTTAATTGAGTAACATTATTGTGATGTTTTCTTTTCTGATTACATAACACAAAAATGCTTGAAACAATATATATATATATATATATATATATATATATATATGTATATATATATATATATATATATTTACACACACGTACATATTTATATATATATATATATACACACACAATATATACATCCATATTTGTGTTGTGTCAAAAATCGTATAAATTGTATTTAAAGATGTTGTGTTGTAAAGTTTGTCGAGAAATAAACTAAGGGTAGAGGAATTTAAAGAAATAAGATAAATTTGACTATATTTATACAGTTCAATACAAGTCAACGTACGGCTGACAGCTTTTATTCGATATTTATATTTCCCACGAGGAAAAACTTTCGAGTCAGTTATTTTCAGAAAGTGTGTGCTGACTAGTTATTTTTATAACGATGTTATTGACTGCACTTTAAAGTTCAGTAGTTTCTTTTAAAAAGAGAAGAGAAACTTCCGATAATTATTTGTCTTCGATAAAAGAGTTCAGATACGATGGACTTTAGAAAGATATGTGTTGAAAATACATGAGATTTTGTTCAATTTTATTATCAATGTTTTATAGATAAAAAGTTTTGACTACTCAATGAAAAATAAAATTAACACTTATATATTGTCTGGTATTCAATTGAATTACATTCGAAATTCCATAGAATAGTAGTTTTGAAACGGGTAGTAAACGTTAAAAAAATATTTCTTTTATTCTTTTTCGATGAATATACACATGCACACACACATACATACACACACACATATATATATATATATTTATCTCAGCACCTATATTTACATCTATATCTGTCTATCTATTTCTCTCTCTCTAAATATATATATATATATATATATATATATATATATATATATATATATATATATATATAACGAAGACAGTTATAAATAAATTAGAGGTATACGAGTTTTGACAATAGACCTTAGATTCTTAAGTTTCTAAAAAAGAGGAAAATAAATTATAAGAAAAGAATGTAGATTATAATTTTTTTCTGACATTCTCTGCAAAAGTTTTTATCGTAGAAAGAATATATTTTTTTAAATTTGTTCTAAATATATAATTGTATATTACCTTTATGAAAAATTATGTATGATGCAACTATATTTGTGTACAATGAATTTGAAATACGCCTTAAAATATTAGGTCACTATATTACTTAAAAAGCAGTTAGATTAAATCTGTTTTTTAACATGTAATAATTTATATATTAAAACCCGAATTGTTTGAAGTATGTATATATATAGCTAACGCATAACAGAAATATTCTTTAATTACGTTTTTATCCTACTGATAATAAATGAGCAAATGCACCTTAATATTTTTCATTTTCAAAATTATTCTACAATAATATAATTCGTCTAACTACACGGTTTTTAAACGTATCGAAAGCGTCAATTCTCAAAATCATATAAGTTGTATGTAGAAATAAAGCTGGCTCTTTCAAAATAAGTTGACTATCTGCTCTCTTTCTTGGCGATGTTTGACAGATCTTTGACTACGGGAAATGAAAAAAGTATTAAAATTTTGAAATAAGATAGTTTTATTAGCAAATGAAATGTCCAAATAATAGTAAATCTAGTCCCCAAAACTATAAGTGTTTATATACTTCTCTGTTATAATGTGTATATCATCTTATGAAACTAATAAGTTTAATGAAAAAAAATTTAACCAAAAAAAGTTCATACGACTTTCTGTTATAATGCAGTCGATTTGTATAAATGTATATATATATATATATATATATATATATATATATATATCGGATCAATTAAAAAGTCCGTATAAAATTTGAAATTGAAACTCGTGCGATTATTTTTCTCAGCAAACGCTTTTATTAATCAAATCTGCACTGATTTTTCGCCAAAAAAGGGGTGAGCTTGTTTTTGACGTCCTCCATAGTGTCAATTTTTTTTACCATTTAAACTGTTTTGCAGTGACTGGAACAAATGATAATCCTAAGGTGAAATGTCTGGAAAATACGGTGGATGTGATATGATTTCCCATTTCAACTGCTTCATTTTTTGCAGAGTCAGTTTTGCTGTATGTAGTTTTGCGTTGTTGTGGTGGAAGATAACTCCTTTGTAATTGGCCAAAATTAGACTCTTTTCTTTAATTGCTACGTTCAGTCTGGTAAGCTGTTGCAATATTTCTTCTTAGTAATTGTTTCGTCCCGTGGAAGCAGCTCAAAATAAACAACACTTTTGCAATACCATCAAACACAAAAGCAACACATTCATCGGATGCAAGCCAGCTTTGGGGACTCGTTTGCTTGTTTCCACATTCGTCTGTGTAAAATGTTGTTGTATAGGATTCATTTCTCATCACCAGTAATCAACCGGTCCAGAAAACGTTCTCTGTTGAGGCGTCCAAGCAAAGAATCTGACGAAAACATTCGTTCAAACTTGTTCTTCTTTCAGACAACGAGTGTTGTACCCACGTATCAAGCTTCAACGTGAACCTCAATTTCTTTAAATGTCGAAATGTAGTTGATCTGACAACGTTGCGTGCCTCAGCAACTTCTTTTGTCGAAATTATTGAGTTATTGTCAACTAAAGAGCGCATAACATCGACGTCGATCTCAGTAGACCACTCTTCTTCACCATCGGGAGTGATGGTGCATGATCTAAATAAACCTCTCGAATATTTTTCGTCGCCGTCCCAACGGTTACTCCTTTCCGAAATTTGTACAACAAACGTGACAAAAGTGGATCTTTTTGTTGTCCATTTTCAAAAATTTTTCTTACACACAAATCATATAGAAACAAATCTGTTTGACACTCAAATGACAGCTGAAACTGTCACGTTTCCAACGATATATAACATAAATATATTTTAATCACGCCAGTGTTACCATGCGGCACTCTTAACATCACCTATTGAATCGTATACAAACTTTTGCTATGATCCAATATATATTTATACATGTGTGTGTGAAATATGTTAAGAATAAGATTTAGGAATATATATATATATATATATATATATATATAATATACAGTACACAAATTAATAATATAAATTAGTCAATTAAGGGTAATGGACCAAAAGTTTATGAGGTTAACGTCAAGAAGCATTGTGTATAAACAGTACCCTTCCGAAATTAGTTTATATATAATTCAAAATAAACTAGAAGACACGTTTCATGTATTATTAACATGTCCAGTATAAAATGCTGTACAATGTACTTCTATCATTGCATTATAGCTAAATTAAATAGAATAAATCTCTTTATATAAAGTTAAAAACTGAGTGTCAAGCTCAATTGTTATGAGTTTTATTAAATCTTCAGTTACCAAATAAGCAGAATAATATAGTTATGAAAGGCAGAGTAGAAGAAAAGAAGATTTAGAGAAGAAAATGATAAAAATATATTGAAATTATTTATTAAACGAATTGTGAGAAATGTCTGTCTATTGGTGGACAATTATAAATCAAAAATAATGATAGTACGTATATATATATATATATATATATATATATATATATATATATATATATATATATATATATGTAAATATATATAAATTTCATTTTAAATTCTGGGATACAAAAATAATTATTGTAGTTAATTATGAGAACTTTTTGAATACTTTTTCCGAAATATAGTTTTTATGCATGTATTACATAAATACTCTATAACATTATCTTTTTTATTTGAATATTGATAATAAATCAAATTGATCAACGAAGCAGTCGACAAATTTATATCAGATAAAACGTGAGAGACATTGGAGATCTCAAAATAAAAATTTACGAGAATGTCACATCCCAGGTGATAATTTGAAATTAGATGAACAATTAATTCTATTTTAGGATAGAGTATCATTTCGTCAGTATATTATGTTAAAAATCAAAAAATATGATTTGAGTACTTAGTCCATTTCCAATAGTAAGACTAGTTATTTTTTGTATGGCATATCATACCTGGGCTATGTGAGATCCGAAAGGGACATTTTTTTGAAGAAAATAGTTATGGAACAGTTATATGAATATTTTAAAGCACAAATGCAAAAATTATACTTGACTTCTATTTTATAGATTTCAAATTAGTACGGTTCTTGATTTTAAACGGATTGTAATATATTGATGCTTTACAAAAATATAAAATGTATCTTTTTAAAATTTTATTCTACATAAACAATGGGAAACTGATACAAATGTTCTGATTTTCGCAAAAATATGCCTTTTATATTATGAAAAAAATCGAATCGTTATTTTGTAATCGGTAGTGCACTATTGTTACTTTAAAGAATAAGAATCAGTCTCGAATAAATCTGTATTATTTTCTACGAACAGTAAAGTCGATACATTTTTCAATTATGTCATGTCTTTACATTACACGTAAAAAAGAACAGATTATATGATAAGAGAATTTGATGATGTATGTTGATAATCGCGCAGAACATTTGAATGAGCTTATATTCTGATCGAAATAAACCAAAATCTAAATTATTGTCAAAGTGGCTATTTTAAGATATGATGTATCTAATATAAAAAACAGAAAGATAAAGAAATTATTTAAAAACAACATCTAAATAATAAAGATAAAAATATTATCGATGATTGTGGGGGCTGAAAAACAAATATCCAAAGGCGCTACTACTGTTTCCTATTTCAAAAATAATAAAAAAAACAATGTTATAGCGCATATAGATGAAATATTTGTAACAAACACAAACAACAGTACTTTGTCTTTTTGTATATTACTAAATGATTATTATTTATTTTTTTCCTTATAATTTTTATTTCATTTTTCATGCTTACAAAAAAAATAAACAAATATAATTTTTTGCTGAACGAATATTTTTGAATAAAAGCAATGCACATTCCTTATGCGTGTCTCAAAGTCGCATCGTAGCAACTAAGATTTATAAAATAATCTTCCAGGATTAGAATTAACTACAATTTGATAACTGAAGATACTATAACTTAATAATCTACAAGGTACTCGGTTTTATAATTCTGTAAGTAACAGTATATTAACTTGGAATCTAACGCAATAAAATAACAATATAAAACAAGATTAAAAAACAAATTAATTTAAAAAATGTTCACACTGAATTCAAACCGATAATAATTTTCATTCAGTATCCGACATGTGAGTGTCAATTCTTGATAGACGGGTAAGCAAAGGGTTGATGTATATATGGGTATATCAATATTTACATCTAGCCTTCAGAACTGAACTGAAATGATTGATTGATTATTTGGGGCTTTAGGGCGCAACAATATTTAGAAATGAACAAGCTCTTCAGTGATTACATTATATATATATATATATATATATAAATACATATATATATATATATATATATATGTATTTATATATATATATATATATATATATATATGTATATATATGTATTTATATATATATATATATATATGTATGTATATATATATATATATATGATGTAATCACTGGGTAACTAATACATATGCTACCTGACACTGGCATACCCTCACTTTTACATTTGAAACATTTTAATATAATATTGATTTTAAATTATACATTATTTTATTTGATTTACATGCTATAAAACCTAAAGTATTAGTCAATTTATTGATTTTCAGATTTTAAGATATGAAATTAGAAACTATTATTTATTCTAACTTGTTAAATTTTCATATGAAAAACGAAACGTTTGAAGAGGTGCAGCTTTTATTTTCATTCTGTTAGTTGAAATATAAATAATTCACGTATATTAGAAATATTAGGCCATATAATGATGATAAGGAATCCAAATAAACAGTTTATGTACTAGTGTTCTGTACAAAATAGTTCTTCTAGTAATTATTATGCAGTAAGAAGAATAATGACAGCATTCTAGGTGAATAATTTGCATATTTTCTAGATTAGAAATTAATACCTGTATTAAACGATAAATTAAACTAAAATTTATTTTGAATGATAACTTAAATGTAATATGGTTGAATATCTTTATAACATTTATTTTCATACTAAATTTTAGAGGCAAATATTTTAGACTTTAATTAATATACTGTTTTAATATAAATAATACTGGCAGGAATATTGAATTCTGCAATTTCGCTTTAATGAAACTGTTGATTTCTATCTATTATAAAAAATGGAGTTCGCGTCTATTAAGCAAAGAATATCCGTTAGAGAGAAGAGTCGATCGATATGTTTGATGTATAGAAATATACAGGAACCAAAATCTTTATCTAAATTTTCTCACTGACAATGTGATATCTATATGCCAGAAACTATATTTAAGTTGACAGTATTTATATGTATGTATATATATATATATATATATATATATATATAAATATAAATATATATATATATATATATATATATATATGTGTGTGTGTGTGTGTGTGTGTGTGAGTATAAACATACGAGGTTTGGACGGTTCAAGTATTCTAATCAAAAGTGTACAGTTACACAGTTAAATGAAAAAAACTTCGGAAAAATTAAGTTATAAAACTATTTTTCGAATTTTCTATCACCATTTCGATATGAGTAATGTCAGGAGAAGGTGCGTAGCCAAACTTCTTTCGGCCGTTCAGCATCAGCGTTGAGTAACCTACGCACGTTCATGTTTAGGGCTCTGTGAGCCAGATTCAAATACACTAATCGAATCCATTATAACAAAGGATAAAAGAATGGTTTTTTACTATAATCCTTTGTCTTAAAGAGAATCCACGGAATGGTGGCGAATAGACGAACCGCCTCTAAGAAAAGTCAAGGTGTCTTAATTGACAAAAGAGATCATGGAAACATTTTTTCGAGATTGTAAGTGCATTTTATTAATAGACTTTATGGACAGCAGTACCATTGTTAATTGCCTATAATATACAACATTGTTAGATAAATTGTTGAATAATATTTGCAAGAAACAGAGTGGAAAATTAACAACATGAGTGCGTTTTATTATACGACAATGCTCCAGTTCACACTGCTATTGTTTCTCAAGCCGCTATTTGAGAGTGTGACTTCTAAGAGCTTGTTCACCCACCCTACAGTCTAGACATGGCCCCTAATAATTATTATCTTTTTAGTAATTTGAAAAAAGATTAATGTGTACAGCGCTTAAATGATAACAATGAGCTGAAAACGACGCTAACTGATCATTTTAACACGAAAATCAATGATTATTTTTATAAGGATATAGAATTGCTAGTTAAACCCTGTAAAAAATGTATTGAAGCTAAAGTAGATTATATAGAAAAAAGTAAAGTCTTGTTCTGACGTAGAATTACGTCTATAGTTTAAATCAATGGGGTGTCATGTCAGCGGCGAGAGTGTTACCAAATGCCGAAACGCAGGTTCGCGCTCAGTACGCCGCAACTGTTCAATCAATTCACATCTGATGAACATTTTTTAACTACTAAAGGATTTCGAAACCTAAAAAATCTTCATTTGTTTAAATCCGCTAATTAAATTAAAAGTTATGACCTTTCAAATATGAACATTGATTTTCACATTGTGTCAGCATTAAAAAGTGCATATCTCAAAAACTTTTTATTGTATGATAAAAACGAAAATATATTCTGATAGTTTTTAAAACTTCATAAGAAGAGCTTACATTATTATTTTTAATTTTTAAAAATGAATTAATCTGTTAAATTTATCAAGATCACCAAAATTCAAAATACCCAGAAAAACTGTTGCAGAAGGTGTAAGAAACCATAGAAACGTAAAGCGGTAGACGAGCGAAGGACAGACAGTTCGGAAAAAATGCTTTGACCCCATATGGAAAGAGGAAATTGTATTTTCTTAAATAAGTTAAAACATTTTTACTTCTCTAATCCGACGTAATTTTATGTAAATTTCTGCGGTTTTGTATATATACTACTGCCATTTTTTTATTTAACCTCCTTCCTATTTTGGTTGAGAATATTTGGCGCTACTCTCGCACACACACATATACACACACACATACACACACATACACAGACACATACACACACACGCACACACACATACACACATATGTATGTATATATATATATATATACGATATATACGATATGTCGTATATATATATATATATATATATATATATATATATATATATATATATATATATATGTATGTATGTATATATGATTATCTATCATCCGTGATGATTTATATAATTTGAAAACTACAATTTATTTGAAATTAACACTGAAAATTTTTCTTCTACACATACAGAATAATGGTCTACGTATATTAAAAATATGTAAAAATTGGACAATGGTTAAATTTTAAGTCAGAAAGATTGACATTTAGGAGTTTATAATTAGAAAATGGGTAGTAATATAGAAAAAAATATTGAGACCTTTAGAGAATCTTGTAAAAAAGATTCATATATACAAGACCAGATCAACTGAAGTATTTTTTTTATATAATCATATACTGATTGGAAATATTGTTTTTTTAAAAAAAAAAAGTTCAAACGAATTTTTTGTATGTTAAAATTGAAAATTTTATTCTTACTTTAAATTAATGTTTCTTTTTGTATATAACAAGCTAAGTAATATGTTGTTTTAGTACTCTTTTTGTGAAAATGAAACGAATAATAATTGTACCTATTTTAAAGACGATTTTTATCATCCGTTCCTACCCAATTTACGATATGTATATAATGAATTACGACATAAAAACTAAAAAATAGTATATTCGGTACTTTAGTCACTTCCTCATGGTAGAAAATCTTGAACATATGAACATATAATTACGATATATGAATTTATTACTAGAACTAATCCCGTTTGGTAGTATACGCACGATATTGTAAATTGACAAAGAAATGTACCAACTAATAGAGTGGAAACGTTTCGTTGTTAATTTCATTCTCTTTCGAATGAGGCCACGTGCGCGAACTTATTATGTGATTAAAAACAAATGGAACTACGTTTGTTTACTTAAAAACGAACTCATTTAATTTTCGAACATCTTTTTATATTTGTCACTTAACGCGTGCCCACTGAATTCTTTAAACACATCTGTTTGTTGTAGTTTCAAATATTCTAAATCAATTAGCGAATGATTTCTAGGCGACTGATTAGATTTTTTATTAATAAACAAGGTTGATACTTTACAAGGAATGCTACAAAAAAACTGGAACAGATTTACTAGGCTTATTAAAATGTACCATTAACATTTATTGAATAGACTGTAATGAATATCGTGTATATATGTAAATGTATCATTACTTCTCTTTTTTATTATATCGTAATTAACGTTATACCCTTACACTGTTTAATATATAATTATCACTATACATGGTTATATCTCAATATTTTTATTATACTCTAATTTAATATTCATACCTCATTTCTTATGTTATAATTACTTTGTGTTATAAACAAAAAAAATATAAATACTATATATATATATATATATATATATATATATATATATATATATATTTGTATATATATATATATATATATATATATATATATATATATATATATATGTATATATATATATATATATTGATAGATAGGCAGATAGGCAGATAGATAGATGAGTAGGTAGATATTTAATTGTATGGTTTAATATGTTTCTTAATTTCATTTAAAAATGTGTTATATTTATGTAAAATTGTAATCGAATATTATGTAACCTGTATCTTAAGATCAAGTTAACTTTAGATAAAACTCTATAATTATAAAGTGATAAAAGATTTGCGATAAGTAATAATTATGAGCTGATCTGAAAAAATGCCTATTTTGAAATATCATTGAATATAGAATTAAAGTATCGTAGAGAACTTGACAATATACTTTAAAATATGATATTTGATTTAAAAGAACGTGTGATCGAATATGTACATTTACTTTTAACACAGGCTACAATAAACACGACGAAACTCTTCAAAAAGCATATATTAATCACGTTCAGCCATTATTGTGATTATATTTTTTCAACGTGTGAAGGGAGATCGTTTAAAAACGCTCTGCAAATAACACAAGTTGTCAGTTTACTTAGATACGTATTTAACACATCACATAGCGCGTTACTTTATTTATCTATGCATACGTGCAGGGGCAAAAATTCCAAACACATCTGTGTGGGCGTTAATGTGCTTAATCATTGCGTGGGACACAAATTAGTCTGACCGATGGACAGCGCCGAGCTCGGTACGTCACGCGAGATTGATTGTTCCAATGAATTAATTTACATACACACTCCACGATATATGAACAGCTCTTTATGTAGCTCTTCGAACAAGTTGGCTCTCGCATTGGTCCTTTTTCACATTACAAACACATGAAACGTGACATACTTACGATTACAGATGTGCGAGATATTTTTTCCTATAAAATATATGTTTATAAATATTCGAAAAGCATCCATTGTCACTTCAACTGTTGTTAAAAGGAAAACACGAAATCGATTTTCAACAGTTTTCTAGTCAATTGAACGAACCATTCGAATGTAATTAAAATTTACATGTGCAGTAATTTCGTACGTTTAGAATTGTTTCGAAATTAATCGAAAAATGAATTAATCTATAAAACGTTTATTTTAGAAAATAGTGCATGAATGTATTAATAATAAATATTTTTTAAGAATGGATATATATATATACATATATACATATATATATATATATATTTGTATATATGTATATATATAATATATATATTTGTATATATGTATATATATATATATATATATATATATATATATATTTGTATATATATATATATATACATATATATATATATATATATATATATATATATATATATATATATATATATATATGTATATATATGTATATATATATATATATATATATATATATATATACGAGGTCAGACAATTAAGTAATGCGACAAAATTCAAAAATCGACTATATTTAAAAATTAAGGTACATCGCTGCGATCCCCTTCAAAGTAGTCCCCTCCCGCATCTATACACTAATTACAGCGAGTTTTCCAGTTTTCGTAACAATTCTGGAACACTTCTTGTGGGACCTCTGGATCGCTGGACGCACTCTGAGCACCCTTTTTCGTAATTTTTCGAACACATTGCGGTAGAATACTTGATTTACGGTTTGTCCAGGTGGTACGAACTCTTTGTGAACCACCCCTTTGCTGTCGAAGAAGCAAATCAACATGGTTTTCACTTTGGACTTGCGCATTCTCGCCTTCTTTGGCCTTGGTGCTCCAGGGGACAGCCACTGTTGGCTTTGTCGTTTAGTTTCGGGGTCATATTGAAAGAACCAACTTTCATCACCAGTAATAACTCGATCGAGAAGAGTAGGATCACTTTCAACCTGCTCGAGACAATATTGAGCGATGTTCATTCGGTGGGCTTCGTGACATGCACTACTCACGCGTTGTTACAAAACACTAAACAGCTGGCGAATAAATGATCGTACGAGGGTGGTCAAGGTCTCAATCGAGAGAGTAGGGATCTGCTATTACGGTGGCTGAGTTACAGGTTCGCAGTGTTACCACAGGCCGAGAAAAAAAAATCGGTCGCATTACTTAATTGTCTGACCTCGTATATATATATATATATATATATTATAAAAGTACTCGACACACATTAATAGTGCAACAGATGCAAATATACACTTAGCGCTGTGGATAAATTCACTTCTACAAATGAATTTTCACTTTCTATTAACAAAAAATTCTTCTGTTCAAAATATTTAATAATTTATTATTAACAGTAGAACTACTAAGCCCGTCAATTTGACAGTTATCAGATTTCATACTTTAAAAATATTAATGTAAGGTATTTATTGTTCTAGGAATTTATAACGACTTTTAATAAAATATAAGAACAGTTACATATTCCTATTCAATTCCCACTCAGCCAGTTTAACTTCCATAATGTGTCTGACCTATACCTAATTATACTAAAACCCGTCAAAATGACGGGTTTAGCAGTTTCAAAGTTTATAATAATTTATGAAGCATATATGAAAGGATAGACATCAATACTTATTTACATTCATTTATACATCGCTTTCAGACATTTCCTAAAAATTTGAAGAACATTTGTCATATAAGGACTATATTGAATAAACTACAACCTTCATATGGCAACCTCAATAATCCTCCCCTCCAACCGTTATAAGTGGATTTATTTTGTTCCGAATATGATTTTATTTCAGTTTAGAACTAATAGCTCTAACTAGTAGATGTAATCAAGACGCAATCATTATCAGTTGTATTTCTAATGTGATAAAGTTCTTGTTGAAATGTGTATTCTGTAAAAAACGTATAAAAGTATTGTAACAACGAATTGAAATTTATTTTTGGTGTATCCTAGGCAATTATGAAACGATTTACAGGAAACAAAAAGTTATTGGAAGAATTGAAAAAGCTAACTAGTATAAATGAAGACTGTTCGGACACTAATTCAAGTAATAATGATTTAGACATATCTTATGTGAAAAATAAAACTGATTTTTCAGCCTTCGAATAAGCTGAAGATGAAATTGAAGTACGAGATATTAAACAAAGTGAAGATGAAGAAGATGAAAATGAAGATTCAGAGAGTGAAGACGAAATTCCCCAAAAGAGCCACAAATGCTGAAAGCGATTGCGTATTTCTTCAGATACTGAATTGGCTAGCGAAACCGAAAAAATCCAGCAGGTGGGCATTACTGCCGATGGTATTGAATGGAAAAAATTATTGGATGGTCGTATTGGTAGATTGTCATCATATACCATATTCAAGGACTCTTCGGGCTCAACTGCTTATGCAAAGCGAAACCATTATGCTTGGTAATGTTAGTAGTGCAATTCGACTTCTAATTGATAATCTAATGATGAGTCACATAAAAGCTTGCACTGAGCTAGAGGCCAGCAACATTTTACAGAAAGACTGGGAATTTACTATTGAAGAATTATATGTTTTTGTAACCTCGAGGAGCCTATGAAGCAAGATACATGAAGTTATCATATTTGTAGTCAAAAAATGGGGACCTTCTTTCTTTCACGAAACTATGAGCTTACATTTGTCACAAACAAATATGTTTGTGGCAAGTGTTCATCTAATATAACATGTATTTGTAAAATATGTTATATTCATACATATGTATATATCTAATGTTTAGTACTTAAAATGCAAATTGAAACTCTTCTGGTTCGATTTTTTTATTCAAAATTAATGAATTATTGCATTAAATATCCTTTTTTCTTAACATAAATTTTATTTACATAAACTAAGCCAAAAGTTACAATGACTGACATGATCAGAAATCCGTCAATTTGACGGATGTGGTAAAACTGGGTATATATTAAACGTCGGTAGTTCTAGTGCTAATCATATTAATAAAGATTTAAATTTATTTTCAAAGGAATTCCATCCTCCTCCATGCACAAATATATAAAAGTGTCTTTTTATTTTAAATATACGATTAATTTCAATATCAACCTCATTGAAATTCGCCTACCCAAAATGTCAGTTCAAAATAATTATTAAATATTTTGATTAAAACTTTTTTATGGCAATACAAAGTAGAAAGACATTTTTTTTAAATAGATACGATACTAATATTAAAAAAAGAATTTAGAAATTAAATTTAAGCGCATTTCACCTTAATTTTAAGTTATTTTACTCGTAACACTAATCTCCATGGATTTCGATGTTTCAAGCTTACAATTTTATTGAAACAAAGGGGTTAAGGTTTAGGTTTAAGTCATATGTTCTAATTTTAGTTTGTATTTAATTTTTAATGTTTTTAATTTTAAAATGTTGTGTCGTAACTAAAACCATGTATACTATTTATATTTCTTTATTTTTTCTGTTTATTTGATCATGTGGTGCTATTAATTTTTTTCTATTTAATGTACCGAAAGAAAATAACACATTATACAAACATTTTCTTAATTATATTTTTTTAATCAATTTAGTTATGTTATTGTTGATATATTCAGATACGCTCTTAAATCATTCGCTCTTAAAAAAGTCGCTCTTAAAATATATCTTATTCTAGCTATACGAGGGTCGTTTGATAAGTTTGGTAAATTTCTATGAGATGGCGCCAATATTTATTTGGTAATGTCACGGCTATAAAGTGTCACTTTGAAAATTAGCACTGGCGAAATTTCAGCCAGAACGAAATTTCAGCGACACGTTGTTCACATTCTATTGATGTTTGAAGCGAGCATTATAGCAGTTGCAGCAAAAATAGAAAAAAACGAGTTCCGTGCAATGAAAAGAAATTTTTATTTGAAACAGTGGATGGTCGCTCAGATTAAAGCGAAATTGGATGACGTTCATGGGGACTCTGCACCAGCATTGAAGACTGTTTATTTTTGGTTAAATGAATTTAAACGTGATCGAACATAGATTGAAGATGAAGTGGGTTCTGGACGCCCAGTTGAAATTACCATAGCGGATATCGTTGAAAAAATCCATGATATTGTTATGGAAGACCGTTGAGTGGAAATGCGCGGGATTGATGAGACTGTAGGCATTTGAATTTAATGAGTATATAATATCTTGTATGAAAAATTGCACATGAAAAAGCTATATGCGCGATGAGCACTGCGATTATTGACTATCAACCAAAAACGCACACAACAGAACATTTCAGCCTAGTGTTTGGCGATGTTTAATCGCAATCCGTAGGGATTTTGCATCGATTCCTCCCGATAGATAAAACATGGATTCACCACAATACACCTGAGTCAAAGCAGTGTACAAGTACTGGTGAAATTGTAACGAAGAAAGCGAAGAAAGTTTTGAAGGCTGGGAAGGTGATGACCACTGTTTTTTGAGATTCCCTAGAAATTATCCTGATCGATTACTTAACACAGGAAAAAACGATAACAGGAGCCTATTATGCAACATTATTGGACCGTTTTGAAGAATAACTGAAACAAAATGGCCAAGATTGTCGCATAAAAAAGTACTCTTTCTCCAGGACAACGGGCCGTCGCACAAATCGACCGTCGCAATGTCAAAATTGCATGAATTAGACTTGATTAGAATTGATTTCTCATTCACCCTATTCTCCAGACATGGCCCCGTCCGACTCCTTCCTCTTCTCAAACTTGAAAATTTGGCTCGGTGGGAAGAAACTCTCGTCGAATGAGTATGTCATCGCAGTCAATGCGTATTTTTCAGAGTTTGATCAAAGCTTTTTTTCCGAAGTGATGAAAAAATTGAAAACTCGCTGGACCAAGCATATAGCTCTAAATGTAGTCTATATTGAGAAAAATAAATTATTTTTTTCAGAAAACGATGTTTAACTTACTTTTTTACCATACTTTCAAACGACCCACGTATGACAAAATTACAGACTATCAAAAGATGATTTAATAGATGAAATCGGGTAACGCATTTATCCGTTTAGAAATAAACTCGATATTGGCCAATAAATTAGTGTATCTGTAGAAATTTTTTAAAAAAATAAGCGTAATTAAAATGTTCTTTTTAAGATAGAACTATTGATTATTATAATGGCAAACCATTTCACGTATTCGGAAAGCGTATAGTACATATTATGCTGACGATAACTATTTGCTTCATTGTTGAATGATTATTGAATCAAATAATTGTTATTCAAATAATGGTTGTCTCTATTTGCATTTAGAAATATTGTGTAATAATAAATTTATAAAATAATTATTAACTTACCTTACACAAACTTGGTTAATTATTAAACATGTACAATATAATCCCATTATTAAAAAATACAAAAAATATAACATAACTAGTGAAAAACATTAAAGTAGTATAATGTTAAATGAAACTTAGTTCAAGAATGTATTGTTAGAAAGTTCTCTAAATACCAAATCGTTCAAAATTATTTCTACAAATATTCATCACGGACTCTTCCATAATATTTATTTATATACTAGTATATAGCCAGTCAAAATTGACAGGAAAATAGAAGGAAACTTAGAAATAAAAAAATATTTATTGGTTTTTACAACGCAATACGAGGTCAGACAATTAAGTAATGCAACAAAATTCAAAAATCGAGTATATTTAAAAATTAAGGTACATCGCTGCGATCCCCTTCAAAGTAGTCCCCTCCCGCATCTATACACTTATTCCAGCGAGTTTTCCAGTTTTCGTAACAATTCTGGAACACTTCTTGTGGGACCTCTCCGAGTACCCTCGTCACAGATTCTTGGATATCTTCAACGGAGTCAAAATGTCGACCTTTGACGATTTTTTTCACATGGGGGAATAGGAAAAAGTCGCAGGGTGACATGTCCGGTGAATAGGGCGGTTGTGGTAACGTTGCGATGCCTTTAGATGCCAAAAACTGAGAGACACTGAACGCACTGTGACAGGGAGCATTGTCGTGATGCAGAACCCAAGTCTTCGCGATCTCTGGACGCACTCTGAGCACCCTTTTTCGTAATTTTTCGAACACATTGCGGTAGAATACTTGATTTACGGTTTGTCCAGGTGGTACGAACTCTTTGTGAACCACCCCTTTGCTATCGAAGAAGCAAATCAACATGGTTTTCACTTTGGACTTGTTCATTCTCGCCTTCTTTGGCCTTGGTGCTCCAGGGGACAGCCACTGTTGGCTTTGTCGTTTAGTTTCGGGGTCATATTGAAAGAACCAACTTTCATCACCAGTAATAACTCGATCGAGAAGAGTAGGATCACTTTCAACCTGCTCGAGACAATCTTGAGCGATGTTCATTCGGTGGGCTTCGTGACATGCACTACTCGCGCGTTGTTACAAAACACTAAACAGCTGGCGAAGAAATGATCGTACGAGGGTGGTCAAGGTCTCAATCGAGAGAGTAGGGATCTGCTATTACGGTGGCGGAGTTACAGGTTTGCAGTGTTACCACAGGCCGAGAAAAAAAATCGGTCGCATTACTTAATTGTCTGACCTTGTATATTTAAAAATAAAAAGTACCTAAGAATGAAACTTAATGAATTAAACCTGAAACCTATGAGCTGATACAGCAAACATTTATCGTTACCATAGATACTCATCACTTTGTCCTGTGGATAAAGTGAAGAGAAATGTGGGTTTATATATATATATATATATATATATATATATATATATATATATATATATATATAATATTTATAACCACTTGTTTCTTCAAAATTTATAAGCAATATGGTATACTAACAAAAGTGTATTTACATCTATTTGCTGAAAAGATTCGTTCACAAGTCATAGCACTATATAATACTATTACCAAATAATACGAATATTTTCAAACATTGTTTCCTTTATGCACATTCTCGCAGTCGGAGTTGAAGAAAGAAAATATTTTAGTTCTGTAAAATGTATTATTGAAACCATATCACAATTTTTTTATTTCACATTTACGTAGGAATTTATTTTTACCTCATACATATCTGTAGAATTTTGATATGCCAACTATACGAATTATTCGATAAAAGAGGAAAAGTCAATCTAATGTAATAGTGGGAGCTGATTTCGTTATATTAATAAAATAAGGTTATAAAATTGTCATTAATCAAATGTTATTAACTTCAAATAATTTTACGATACATTTTAAATATAATAAAATATACTTTATATATATATATATATATATATATATATATATATATATATATATATATATATATATATATATATATGAGGTTTATATATACAAGGTTTAGCACTTTAATTCTTGAATTGACGCTGCAGTACTTGACTCACTTGAAATTAAACCAAAAATAAAGCAGAATAAATAGTTCACAGCTTTATCAATAGAGAGGGTGGTCGAGCGAAGTTCGAACAACTGTTAGTTTCTGCCCAGAAAGCTAGCGCATACATCGTGTTTCTGTCAGTCATCATGGGGCAATGAGTGAATATTTAATATTGGTGTCAATATAATAAGGAAAACTACAACACAAATTGTGAAATGTTAAAAACTGTGTACAGAAAGATAACATCTTGAGTGTTTGAAACGTTCCAAAGATGGAATGTTACGATGACACTAAAACCGATTCTTAATTCTATTGTATCTTTTTTATATATATTTTATTTCTTATATCTAATACTCTGACGGTGATAACATCACCGTGAAAGTGCATATGATCATCAATCAAAAATGCTCAATTATTGACAATTTGTAATCATAAAAAGTTTGTGCGGTTTATAAAAAAGTGAAAGATTAATTTGTGAACACATTTAATTATTCAATATATGTGAAATATCAGAACATTAAAATTATTTTTTATAACTTCGTAAAATATAATAGCTTTATGTAACTAGTGAACATTTTATTTATATTCATAAATATCTAATCAATTAGTACAATGTTCCGTTTGGTATTTCACACGTTATTAATAATAATTTGTTATCGACTAAATGATAAAAATTTCCATTTAGTAAATCGATTATATAACATTGTACGTGCATAGAATTAGTGATTGAGTGTAATAAAATGAAAATAAGAGATTACATTATTTAAATAAACATCATATCAATACGATAGGCAGTGAATGTAATAAAATTGTATGTGGATATAAATAGTTTAATTTATGTCGATGGATGAAAGAACTGATTGTCATATACTACTGAAATCAAATAAAAATAATCATAATATTATCGCAATCCTCTGTAAATAATCTAAGTTACGAATGGGAAAATGAAGTTAGAATTCGTGACACACAATCTTGTAATTATGACTACTGAGCGTCTACTGTCGATGAACGATCCTGTTATACATAAAATATATTTGTTAGTAATTACTGCATCAAATAAAGTACTCTGTTGGTGAAAATATTTTACATTTTCGATAATGTTCAAAAATCAATTATTAAATCACGTTTATGTTTTAATAATAATAATAATTATATTTTAATTTTAAAAGTTATATTTTGTTTAAGAGAAATGAAATTTCATAAAACAATTCACAGTAACTATCTATAAATTTATATAAAAATAATTGAAAACCGATAATTGTTCCTTGTTCAATCCAGTATTAAATGAATAATTAAATTCCCGAAAAAATATATATTCATTTTATACGCCATCTAAAGACAAACGAAATGATGACTTATTTATCAGATATAAATAAACGGAATAAACTGTATTGGAAACAAAATGAAAATCAGTTTCCGAAATACATAAACTAGCAAAGACGTGTTTATACATTTCAGTTAATTCTGGTCCAGGTAAAAAGATATTTTTCTTTCCGGTAATTTACTTGAAAATAAAAGTCACTGAAAAGTTAGTCAGAATTGTTGAATATTACCGCCACTTATATGTTAGGCCGTGAACTTTTCAAATAATCCTCGTATATATTATATAAAGAATAAATAATTTGTAAATTATTCGAACGAAAATTAAAAAGATAGTTTTGGTTGTATTTATAATTTATTGTTGGTTACTTTGTTTTTTTTTGATAAGGAGTTCATAGTAGAATAACGATAAGTTAATATATTCTAAATTTTACAATTATATATATATATATATATATATATATAATTAAAAAATTATATGTACATATAGATATATACAGTCCTTGGCTACATTATTAGACGCACCTTTGTTTGCTTATAGGTTATTGACTTCCTAGGATCAGCTTTTCATTGCGGCGCGTATAGCGTTGTTTAAATTGGTAATATTACGTAAAGGAATTTTTTCTCTAAGAAACTAAAGCGTTCTTTATGACATGTCACTTCACATGACTGTTATAGAGACGTTAAACATGTGTGACATGCATTAAGTACGTTCTCAACAATATCAAGTGCATACGTGTTTTAAGTGTGTTATTGAAATTTATTTTTTTATGTTTATTCGTACTATAATAGTTTAAATTATAAATTTCTTTCCTACTAAAAGCAATTTATCGTAAAAAGTATTAATATTATTTATAAAAATTATGAATAGAACGAGCGATTTGACAGCACCGAAAAATATGGAAGTAAAAGCACTAATTGACATGAAAACTTATTCAAATCAAGAGATTATTCAAAAATTCTGAATCGTCTGTGGAGCGAATCAAAAGACAATTGATTTAGGTCAGGAATTAGCATGTCAAAGTGAGGAATGTGTGGCTGAAAACCAATACTTTGTCCAAGATCAGCATAGTGCTTGAAGAAGATTTACATAGAAAACCGGCTTTCTGCCACGAAAGAAATTAAATGTATTCTTTAAAGCACTCGCATATCTGTATCTGAGCGAAGTTTAAGGCGAATACTTTCTGAAATGAACTTTTAAACCTACAGACTCACTTGTAAACCAAAATTAACAGATGCTATGAGATCGAAACATCTCAAGTGGGCAAGAGATGATAAAAATCGAGATTTTAACTACTGGAGATCGATACATATTCTTTTTAATGTACTTTCCTTCTAATAAAATATCTTTTAAGTTTTAAACTCAATGATCATACCTTTTTCATTTTATTTAATGTTTGTTTCAGTAATGAGAGCACATTCGAAATCTTGGTAAACAAATTTCAATTTGTACGCCGGAGGCCTAGTAAAAAGTATCATTTAAATTCTATAGTAAAGACTGTAAAATATACTACTAAATTCCATGATTTGGTCGGTTAAGAGTGACAAGAAAATTGGGAATCTGAACATGATTCATGGCACAATGCGATAAGACCAGTACAAAGATATGTTGAGGAACTGGCTGCTACCTCAACTTAAAGAATCGTTCCCTAATAAAAAACCTTTGTTCATATGCACGATAGAACTCCATTTTATAATACCCGATCAGTAAAAACCTCTCTGGAGGAATAAAATATTCCACTGTTGCCTTTGTCAAGAAATTCACCACATCTGAACCTAATAGAAAACGTAGGAGAGATGATGAAGAGATAAGTAGCGAAATAGGTCATCACCGATAGAAATAATACCAGAAAAAAATAATCATGTCTAGAAACATCAACCACGGATGCAAAAAAGAGTAGAGTCATGCATTAACAGCATACCAAGGCGAATCGAAGCTTTGATTGTCGCCAAAAACGGGTCAACTAAATATTAAAAAAGTGTGTGATTTTTTTCCTACAACCATATATTCGACAAAAATAAATAAAAATATTATTTTTATTACTAAAACTGTCTTATTTATTATTTGTTAATGTTTGAATACATTATTTATATACAATTATATATGTAAAAACTACATTACTAACTTTTGTGAGCAATTTGATCACCATTTTATCAATAAAACAAGGTGCTACTAATAACATGGACAGGGACTGTATATGTCCATGTATATATATATATATGTATACATATATTTATATACATTTATATATATATATATATATATATATATATATATATATATATATATATATATATATATTAGTTAACAATATTTACACAGGGTAATTAAATATGCATGACCTTACAAAGTACACTGCTATCACGGTTTATAATGACGTTATCATGTTCGCTTTCTTTTCAATCATGACTGTTAATTTCGCAAATATTTTGTATGGTATAAACATTTAAAATTCAAATCTGACAATATAATACAAAACGGTCTTCAAACGTAGATCTCTGTTACCGACACACATCATTTACGCTTAAATGCAGGTATACATAGAGATATGCACGTATTACCTACACAGTAATCAATCTTCAACATTACCCATATGTTTATTATACGACCCCCACTGACACAAATAACCCCTATGTAAAAAGAAACCGCGCTTACTGTATACATATATTTTTTTTGAATATGAGGTCATGTGTATGTAACGTGTATTGAATAACCCTTTTTATTATAGAGACCGGTGTGCAACATAAAACCAGGCGACGGAAAAAGGGAACTTACCCTTATTTCCTGACCCCTCGTGTGTTGGTTTCTTAGCCAGCGGGTGAAATGTAATTAATTCATGTCTTACAAGTTGATTCGAGACAACGTTACGTCACACAACGACCAGTCAAATAGCTACATGTCAACGAAAAAATCGTAAAAGGGAATATATTTATTATGAGCTGTATATGAAACAGAACATTTTGAATAGGATTGCGTTTTAATATTACATTCTTCAAATTATTCAAAATTCAGTTCATACAAGGTACTAACATTATTTTATGATATCGAGAAGAAGTAAAAAATCATTAAGGGATTGTTTACATTTGTTCATATTTTGAAATTTTTTGAAATTTTTTTTATTATAGTGTATTGAATGATATTGACTCGAAGACATTTTGTATATATCAACACGTTTCATCTGTATACTCTTTATTTTTAAATTGTAATTAAATGTCCTCATATCTATGATTCTGTAAATGCATTCTCCTAATAGTTTCCGTCCTTTTGAATCTTCTGAGATTCTGTTCTCCACTTACTGTTGTCGGGATATGTGATAAATTTTAGAGATTGATTTTAATTCTGTTTACATTAGTTTATATACACGTATTAGTTATGAGAGGGGGTATAAAAATACATTAAAATTCATTAAATATCTATTTTCAAAAGAGTGGATAAACCAAGAAATGATTCTACCACTTAATAAAACCAGATTTAAAAAAAGATTTAATACTTTTATACACAGAAAGTAATGAATTTATTCTAAATATGATAAATCGACATTACGTAAATAAAAAGAAATCCGCGATAAAAAATTATAAAAAAAACTTAACGAAAATAAAAAATAAGCAAACTTTACAATTATAAATAAAAATACTCACGCACAGATACAAATACACACACACACACACACACATATATATATATATATATATATATATATATATATATATATATATATATACGTGGTTTGTTCGATAAGTTTGATAATATTTTATGATATGCCGTAATGATTCATTTGGTAAAATCACATCTATCAAGTGTCACCTTTTGAACTAGCATAGGCGAATTTTCAGCCCGAAGTGACGAGTTGTTCACGTTCAACAGATGTTTGAAGCAAGAATTGTAGCAGTTGCCGAAGAAATGCAAAAAAACGATCAGGTCTTTTTGCGTCCATTCGTAACCGAGGATGAAACATGGATCCCCCATCACTACAAACCTGAGTCGAATTAGCAGTCAAAGCAGTGGACAGTGACTGGTCAAAGTGCAGCAAAGAAGGCGAAGACCGTTTTATAGGTTGAGAAGGTGATGGCCACAGTTTTTTGGATTTCCAAGGAATCATCCTAATCGACTACTTAACGATGGGAAAAACGATAACAGAAGCCTACTATGCAACATTATTGAACCGTTCGAAAGAATAACTGAAACAAAACGGCCAAGATTATTTCACAAAAAAATACTCTTTCACCAGGACAACGCATCGTCAATTTTAACCTCGAAGTTCAACCCTACTCTGGAAAACCTTCTGAGATGATGACGATGTTGTATGCGTTTTACTTGACAATAACTTGCGAATTTCGACGGAAGAGATTATCGAAATACTTAAAGTTGACAGATAGACTACATTTCGGTATTTAAAGAAGCTATGATTCACATTTAAGCTCGATATGAAGATGCCGTACACGTTGTCTGAAAAAAAATTTGTTCGCATTTCTCTAGAAGTTTATTTGCTTGGACGCCTCAACAGAGACCGTTTTTTGGATCAGTTGGTGACTCGTAATGAGAAGTGGATCCTGTATAACAACGTCCGATGCAGACAACGTAGAAATAAGTGAATGTATGAGCAGATCCTGTCACCAAAGCTACCTTCCATCCAATAAAAATGTTGCTGTGTGTTTGGTAGGATTTCAATGATGTTGTTTATTTTGAGCTGCTCCCTCAGGGCGAAACGATTACTAAAGGGAAGTACTGTCAATATCTAACCAAACTGAACGTAGTAATGGAAGAAAAGCGTCCGATTTTAGTCAGTTGCATTGGAGTCATATTTCACTACGACAACGCAAAACTACATACAGCAAAACTGACTATGCAAAAACTGAAGCAGTTTAAATGGAAAATTATATCGCATCCACCGTATTCTCCGGATATTGCACCTTCAGAATATCATTTGTTTCGGTCGCTGTAGAACCGTTTAAATGGTAAAAAAATGGCAACGTGGAGGCCGTCAAAAATCACCTAACTGCCTTTTTTGCCGAAAAACTGCGCAGCTTTTAGGTACAAAGAATCCAGCAGCTGCCTGAACGTAAGGTAAATGATTGTAGAAAACGATGGTGAATACATAATTAATTAATAAAAACGTTTTCTGCCAAAAATAATCGCCTAATTTTCAATTTCAAATCGTATACGAACTTTTGCACTGATCCAATATATATATATATATATACATATATATATATACTCTTATATATATATAAACTAATACATCGTGTGTTACAAGTATATTTGTTTCGTTATATGACACTGTCTATCTATATTTAATAAAAATTAATACATATAAGATAGGGGAAGTCTATTAACAAACATGAAGCTTCTGTCTTTACTGTCCCTTCAAAATAATTAGAATATAATTCATTAATCATCATCGATAGTGTAGTTAATAAAGATAGAATACAGAGTATTAAGAATAAATATTGCCGAATACAATCAATATAAATGGATCCGGTTTCATTTCAATTGAATACTATTGTTTTGTTGTATCTCTATCTTATTGCATAATGGAAAAAATATTTAAAGTACTGATATATATATATATATATATATATAAGTATAGTAATAAGCAAATCCGAATACACCGAACCGAATTTTTACGAAAATATTTTTTTTGGAAAATGGATGAAAGAAAAAATGTTTACTTTGGACAATGTATATGTTTGGACAGTAAAAAATGTAATAGATTAAAAGCAGTCTTTGAACCGTGCAGTGACTTATAGAAAGTATTGTTGCCACCTGATGTTGATGAGACAACATACCACAACAAATTTAAAAAGAAATGTGAAATCATTCAAAAATTAATGTCAAGCTGTAATCGAACGTAGAAGAAAGAATAACCAAAATTAAATAACTTTAAACTTTCATTTTGATCGCTTTATTATTCTTTTTTACTAGACCCAATGATCTATTTTTATCAATAATTTTAAAAGTTGTTTTTTTGACACTTTTTTAAAAAATAAGATCAATTTTAGAAATTCTTCATTTTTTCTCGACTTAGGTGCTTTTATACATAATCGTCTCATTATCCACGCAATTTTTTGTATTAGTTACTTTTAAATAAGATTTTTTAAAATGGCACGATTTTTTCCACATCTGTGTGTATATATATATATATATATATATATATATATATATATATATATATATATATATATATATATATATTAAATTTTTACAGATATATTTCGAATATTATCTTTTAAGAAAATAAACAAATATTTTTCAAAAGTATTTAACTTATAATTCTAAAATTAAATAATAGGTATTATCTACATATTCATATATATATATATATATATATATATATATATATATATATATATATATATATATATATATATATATATAATAAAATATAAATTTAAATCAATGTAAAAATAATGTTTAACAATAATATCATAGTTTTATCAACGCCAAAGTTTGTTTTATTACATAATTTCCATTCGTTTCAATCCGTTTTGTTTATAATTCAACGATTTTGTTTGCAGTATAAGAATGAACTGTTTATACTGCAAAACGTGATGTTCATTTCGTTCTTTTTTTTACTTGAAAGTTCACGGCGTATATTCTTACAGAACTCTGTATATACACTTCCGAATGTACATTTTTCATTTTAAATTTGTATTTAATGTTGGTTTTAACTCTTTGATAATGCGCGAGTTTAAATAAGTTCTATTGAAACGTTAAATAAACATAATAAATTTAAAAACAATCTCTTTAATGTTGTTGGCAAAGAAAAGTCTACCAAGCCTAGTAATTTAGTCAATGTTTATTAAATATTTATTATAGAGCAAGTCGTTTTATTAAATTAATGTGAATTGAATACCACTAGTATAGTAATTATTGAACACTTTTAAATATGTCATCAAACATAAATACCTTTGTTTATATATTAATTGTTTAATAAGATTCATTTAAAAATAGATATATGTTTTGATCTTATCTAAATTTATTATATATATATATATATATATAATTATTGGGTGTACACATTTCTTCGGTACATTTTTTTATAGAAAATTAATATTTCTTTGCGGAAAAATGGAATATACTTCAATCCCAAAATATAAACTCTTATTTTGTATAAATTTTCTCAATCTGCCGGGTAGCTGACCAATCCCTCGTCAAAATGACGGCTTTGAGTTGATGAATTCTTCAAAGAAATTTCACACTTCTTTCACTATTTTAAAATGGATATCAGTCAGTTGATGCTGAAGCAACAAAACAGGTGATAATCTGACGGGGCTAGATCCGATGAATATTCTACTCGAGGGAGAACTTTTAAGTCCAGCGAACAAATAATGTCTTTGGTTCTCGTCTTTCGTGACGTGCAGCCGAGCGTTGTCGTACTACAAAATGATTTTCCTCATTCCTTCGTCAATGAATGGTCTTTTTCTCTCTAATTTGTCACCTAAACACATGAAAATATTATTGGTAACGCTTTAAATTTACAGTCTGACTATATTCAAACTACTTATAATGCACTACACCTTTAATGTCCCACCAAATACACAATAACACTTTTTTGGTGTGAAACTTTGGTTTCGCAGTGAATGTCGATGGTTCGTTAGACGTAACCCATGATTTATGGCACTTATAATTGTCATAAAAAATATTTTTCATCCCTATTTATGATTTTATACAAAAAATCCTACCTGTTGAACTTCATGCGTGAGGATGTAGACGTAACGCAACATCTTTCTAAGTTTTCCGCGTTGAACTCATGTGGAATCCATCGGCCTAACGTTTGAAATTTTACCAGCCGATGTAGACAATAAGAAATTACTTTTTCCGTAATTTCCAGTTATTGAATGGGTTCTTGTTCAATCTCAGTGGATTATTTAGTTGCTCGAGCTTATCATTTTAAATGTTTTCTCTTATTCAGAAGCTTCTCTATCGAAAAGATCAAAATCACCACTACGAAACCTTTGAAATCAGTTTTTGTATATTTTATAGATCACAACACCTTTCCCCCAAAGCTGAACAAATTATTCCCGCGGCTTCGGCAGTATTTTTTTACAACTGAAATGCAAAAAGTGCATTATCTAATATGCTGCTTTTCTGATGCCATCGTGTTCGTTACTGTTTTATAAAAATATGCTAACAGCTTGGACAAAATATGTAGTGTTTTTAATTGTTAAGAGTGGCATTTTAAATTCCTAAAACGTCGAAAAAATATTTTAATTTAAAACATACTTATGATTGATTCGATTTAAGGACATCGAATTAATGTGTACAACTAATATTTGATATATCGATCCTTTAAAGGCACAAAAAATTCGAATACAGAATTTCAGGTACAGTTGTATATGGTTCATAATTCACTAGAATGCCTTGGATGATTTTTGGAACTACGTTGTATATAAGAAACGATAAGATTATATTGGACTGAAATGATTGAATATTTTGGGTTAGGTGCGTCGTTAGCACCATTTTGGATCAGAGAACTCGAACTGCGCGAACTCGGTCATTTATCAGATTTTATTGATGTACCCGTAAGAATGGCCAGTCACATATTAATAAGAGTTTTTCGTGCGTGTATTTTATCGAACGATAATATGTTTAACAAGGTAATAATTTCTTATTCGTATTTTAGTACATACGTCCGTGTAGAACGAGAGTTTGTCGTATAACCAACTCTTCGATTGTAGACATCGAAAACAATAGTCCGTATCAGTAAAGGGACGGAGAAGTTTTTTTTTTATAATTACATATAAGCCAGTGATGTTGTTACGAAAATATCGGCCGCAGTAGGTTCGTAAGCTATTGTATGCACCGATAACTATTTTACCGTCCATCTGAATTACCTGAAGTACTTTAAAAGATGACTGAATACTATAAAAAGAAAATAATGTAAATAGGCTTTTCCACATTAAAATGAAATAGCATACACTCTTGAATAGACTAAATCATTTAACTGTAAAAAATAGTTGTTGCATAACAGGAGATCAGATGCAATATTTTAGTAAAGAGATTACAAGGTGGCATTCTGAGGTTCGTCACTAAACTCTAGAATGATAATATTTGTAGTCTCGTCGACTATAGCTGATGTACTCCACGATAATTCTCAATATAATACTATAAAACTGATTATTAACAAATGCGTATTTTTCGACTATTATAGAATTACTCGATTTAGCATTTACTGATTCCCTTCCATTTCTAAATCTCTTATGCTGATATGATAAAACTTATTTTATAGAGTTGGATCAGTGAAAAAGTTCGTATAAAATTTGAAATTGAACCTTAAGCGATTATATTTCGCAGAAAACGCTTTTATTTATTAATTATATTTTCAGCATCGTTCTTTATAATCATTTGCCAACTCTCGAGCAGCAGTTGGATTCCATGTTTGTAAAAGTTTTGCGATTTTTTAGCAAAAAAGGCTGTGAGGTGGTTTTTAATGGCCTTTACGTTGTCATTTTTTTACCGTTTAAACAATTCTACAGCAACCGGAACAAATGATAATCTGAAGATTCAACTGCTTCAGTTTTTGCAGAGTCAGTTTTGCTGTATGTAATTTTACGTTGTCGTGGTGGAAGTGACCCCTTTACGATTGGTCGAAATCGGACGCTTTTCTTTAATTGCTGCTTAGAGTTCCGTTATTTATTGACAGTACTTCTCCTTAATAATCGATTCGCATCTTTATCGGATGCAAACCAACTTTTATGATTGATTCAGCCCCTTCATTCGCTTGTTTCCACGTTCGTCCGCATCGAATGTTGTTGTACAGGATCCATTTCTCATCAACAGTCACCAAACGATCCAAAAAAGGGTCTCTTGAGGCGTCCAGGCAAAGAAATTGCCGAAGATATGCGATCAAACTTGTTTTTTTTTCAGACAACTAGTGCGGCACCCACGTATCGAACTTCAACGTGAATCCTAGCTTCTTTAAATACCAAAATGCAGTCGATTTACCAACTTTTAGTGTCTAAGCAACCTCTTCCATCGAAGTTCGTGAGTTATTGTCAACTGCAGCGTGCACAACTGCATCGTATCAGTAAATTATTCAGAGCGGGGTTAAACTTCGAGATTAAAATCAGCAAGTTGCAATTTAACAAATCATTTCTTCACAGTTGGAAATGATGATGCATGATCCAAATAATCCTCCCGTATATTTTTCGTTGCCGCGACAAAAGTTACTCCTTTCCGAAACTCGTACAAAATAACGTGACGAAAATGTTTCTTTTCGTTGTCCATTTTCAAAAATTTTTCTTACATACAAATCGAATCGAAACAAATACGTCTGATACTCAAATACAGCTGTGATTGTCACTTTTCAAACGATATTTAACATGAATACATTTCAATCAAGAGTGTTGCCATGAAACACTCTTAACACCATTTATTGAATCGTTTACGAACTTATGCAATGATCCAATATATAGAACATAAGTAATAAAATTTAGTTTCAGAAGATAGGAAAATCACTTACTACAATGAACAATGTTTTAAAAAAGTTGACATGTACCATGTAATCATTTCAGTTCAAAGCCTGACTCCTCGTACTTGGACTGCCCTCTACCGTTTCTAGTACAGTATATTCCATACTCTTATTACGCCATCGTGGTAATACCTTGTTTCTTCAATTACACTTATTTCTCTAATACCCGCATGAACATTAATGAAGACACGAATATCTGTAATCGCAAAATCTCGGTTGTGCTTCCTAGACTGCTGCTTTCTCATTATTATTATTACAGTAACTATGCTACTACCATGCACTAAAATGAAGTTAATATTATTTTTATTAAAATATTTAATCATTGTTATGTCTGTTATGTAGTTATTATCGTTAATAATCAAGGATCCATGAACGAAAGGAAAATTAAATGAACTCTACATTTAGTTATAAGTGATAACTAACTTATTGTTTATTTATTTTTTCTTTAGTTTGCTGTGACTTTAAGCAGCAGCTCATTTATGGCAGTAGTGTCAAACACGCGGCACTCGAGCCGCATGCGGTTCGCAACGCTGTAAAATGCGGTCCGCGGCCCAAAGATTAATGTTAATTTTATTAAAGTAATAAAATGGAATTTAAAAAATAGAATAGTTTTTTAAAAAATTGCAAATTATAGGAGTATATTGTAAGGAACACCGTTTTATGGTCAATTCCGATTTAGTTCATTTGCCTACTTGCAAAAATTATCAAGAATTATATTACGGTTGTGATTTTAAAATATATGTTTAAAATATTCAAAAATTATTATTTGAATTTGAAAACCGAAATCCTATTTGAAGGATTCAAGGTATGTGAAAATATTTTTTTGCTATTTAGTGCTCCGTTTTCTTTTAATACCAAAGAAACAAAAATTGATTGAAATTCAGTGCAACCCGGTGCTAAAAGAAAAGTATAATGAAGTTGATATTTTATTGAAATGTATATGTTTTCAGCAAGAATCATGGCAATGTTTGGTAGTACATACCTATGTGAACAATTATTTTTCCTTTTAAAAACTAATAAGACCTCACACAGATCAAGACTGACAAAAGAACATTTCATCACAAAAAAATTATATCCGACATTAATAAAATAGTTTCTGTCAAAAAATGACAAGTTTCTAGTAAAAAATAATATTTTTTTTTAATTTGTCTAATTTTAAATTTTGTTCTACCATTTGATAATAATACATAAAATTAATGTATTTTTTTAAAATTTTTATAAATTAAGAAAAATACATTAAAGAAAAAATAAATCTAAAATTTAAATTACTTATTTTCGAATATATTATAAATAGAAGACTTTTTCGCTCGCTAAATTATTTTTGGGTGACTTTTTTTGTTTGGCCCGTAGACTCGTAGAATTTGGTGGTCCGTGTTCATATAAAAGTTTGACACCACTGTTTTACGGGTACCTGACTATTTTTATTTCCACAATTTTCAAGCGGTTGTATATGGAAGTCATATTAAAAGATCCATAATTATATAGTTAAGTTATTTACATACTCGTACTATTATAGATTTTCTGTTTCTCTCTCTATTATATATATATATATAATAGAGAGAGAGAGAGATAATGCGAATGCATAAATAAACATCTAGTTTTCAGCGTGAGGAATTTCAGCTTATAAATACATTTTTCTTCCAGATAATATAATTGCTCTTTGTGTTAGAGATATTTGTTGCATTGTATAAGAAGACAATCTGTATTTAATTTTTTTCAGTTAATAATAACTTATCAAATATTGAAGTATGAAAACATTTCTAATGTCTTCATAGTCTTACAGTTATATATATATATATATATATATATATATATATATATATATATATATACATCCATTTGTCTATAAAAAAATCATCATCACGAATCTAAATTGAAAAATAAAAACACTGAAAAAAATATTAATTTATTTAAAAAAAAGAAGTAAGAACAAGTCAAAGAATAAATTAAAAATCTCCGTATCTCTGCGAAACTTTAAATTATTTCACTGTTGTGAATTTCTCGATTGCATTCATTCTTATCAATTCTCAATCTGAAAAACAATCTTAAAAATCCAATCAAGAGAATTTATAATCTCGTTCCGTACTGAAATCTGTGCGCAACTTCCAAACGCTATATTTAACTTTTGAAGAAGTGGAATGTTCACATAACATAATATACAAAACCGCAGCAACCATACACGATCGCGACTCTCCCCTGCTGGTAGCATCGCAAAATATCCACAGAACTCCACACCATGGCGCACAGTTGAATAGCGAACAGTGTTTTGCAGTGACCTCCTCTTTCATGTCGTTACTAAAGACATAAAGATGTCTCTATCGCACTCACATTGTTATATGGGTAGATGTATATTAAGGCACTCATTTATTAACAGTTTCGCTTCGGCTCGAGTCATATGTAATCTATACGTTTTTGTGAATTTATGATGAATATATGTTTCTCATTCAAAAGTTTAAATGCTTTATATAGTTATATGATCATAGTTATAGCTATATAAGTTACATAAACAATACTAAATTAAATAAATCATCTAAGAATGCAAACGATATAAAATCGGTTTGCCTTCATACTATATAGGTTAAATAGATTATCTTTGCTTTTAATTATTAAAATATTCATTATACATGATATCGTATTAATAAAATAATAGTGTTTTATTACAACTACGAACATAAGTACTAGAATCATAAGTGTTGATTTCGTTCGAGAATTACTACGAATAATTTTTTTAAACACTTCCATAAAAAGTTAACATTAATTAATAATTAACAATGAATATTACTTGATAATTAGTTATAGATAAGCAACAAGAATACGAGTAATATATTAATGATTAGATTATTTTTGCTTTAATATTCATCGTTTTTATATGTCGCATCGATAATTTGAAACACTGGTTCAATTCAATTTCACCAGTGAATCATCATATTATTTTATTGAAGTATTCAATGAGTGAAAAAATTTATTAAATGTTTTATAATAATTAAACAACATTCAATAAATAAAGATATCTATCTAATATGGGTACCAAAAAAATCATGTAATATATAAGGTATTAATTTATTTATAAGTTATTGCACATGCGATATGTAATAAAAATTGAACTGAAGCTCGGGTTTCACGAAAGTATAATGCAAATATTTTTTTAGTGAAGTCTATTTATTTTTCTCACTGTTTTTTTTATTATATTCTCTACATTATATATATATATATATATATATATATATATATATATATATATATATATATATATATTAGGTTTCATTACAAAAAGATGAATCCGGGGAGATAGTAATGAGGATAGTTATCTACCTGACATTTTTTTTAATAATAAAACTACAAATATAAATGTTAATTTTTTGTACTAGTGTAAAAATGTTCATATAAATATATTAAAAAAATCAAATTAATTTTAAATACCTAATACGTATTTATGAAAAATAAATAGTGAATGAAACATTATGTTTATTTCTCAAATTCATTACCCTTCTCCTAAACTCACTGATTGCATTTTCCCTTGAAGTTTGATAGATTACGTCAAGTCAGGATAGTTTTGGTGAAGACTAGTCCGAAAGATAACACTGTGCGGGAAAAAAATGAGTTTTTTTTGTATTTTCGGTTTCTACTAGTCAAAATAAGTGTATCAATACACCGATTTGTCATAGTTACTGGCCTATTAGACTTTTTTTATTTTTTCAAGTCTTCAAAAAATACATTTTATGTATAATTTACATATAAATGTTGAAAATTAGACTTTTTGTAAAAATCTTAATAATGTATTTGTTTTTTTGGCAACACAGGCATATTCAAATGTCTTTACAAAACAGTTTCTTGATTCGGCCGCTAAAGGCGTTGCTATCTCATTTTCTTATTACTTGACGGGGTAAGTAGTGAGTTTGCAATTGTCAAAAAAAAAATAAAAAATGGCTACGCGTTCTAAATTTAATTGTTAACATTCATCAGATTGTTTTCGTTACGTTTGTTGTTATTATATCAGTTCGAGTCAAGTGAGGCATCCAATTACGAAGACGTCAATTTATCTATTGGTTACGAAAAGTATTTTGATATGGAAATATTAAATCAAGACGAAACATGGGTGCCCCATGTCGTTTGTGGATCTTATTAATTAACTTTAGAGACCTGCATGCGAGGATAAAAATCTCAACTACTATTTGGTATACCAAGAATTTGTCGGGAACCACAAAACCACGTAAACGATTGTTTTTTTTGTATGGTAGATCTCTCAGATTTTTTTAAAAAAATAAACAAAGAATCGTTTTACTCTCCATTTTCAGGACATTATTTATTCCCGAGCTACGGTTCCACATTCTGAAACATTGCCAGTGCCAGTGAACTTTTCCTTCATTGAACTTCACAGTTCCCCAAGCAACTTGATCTCACAAGACAAGAATAACAAAAACCCACATTTCTCGAATTAGCAAGAATTGTGCAATTTAATTCGAGACTTGAGACTTAAGAAATTCAACGCATAAATTTTAACATTGAGGCTGAAGCAATGCAATCTTCTCGACAAAAGCTGCAGAATTAAAGTTGCACGTTCTTCATTCCCATTTGGACTTGATTCTGGAACTGCCGGTGGTTCACAGTGGGTGTGCCTCTGCAGTTGATGTAGGTAGCTGGTGACGTTACTGGCCTGCGGATCTCTTTAGCTGATCCCCGGCGCATTTAATGCACTTGCTGTGCTGATAGCGGATGGTGTCAAACGCTTGATACCGGAAGCAGTGCGTGATCTCGGTCGTTCTGTACTTGGTCAAGTATACTCTGCAGTTGTAGAGGTGTTGACCTTGTTAACGCTTCTGGTGAACGTACCATTGGCGAAGTTCACCTTGTAGAAGGCCAGATTGTCCTTTCCATTGATCATCATTTAGCTACATTTTTCAATTTTCAACCCGCTGTTAATGATGGGCTCCGCAAGTCTGGCCGGCTGATAGTGCGATAAACCGAGAAGAATCATGGACAGTGGCCCCTTGTTGAGTAGAGTGTACGAGTAGAACTATATCTCGGTCTCGGAGGACAGTTGTTTCTTCAGTTTGGTGTGGTTTTGTATGTTGCTACAGAGTAAACGGACCCCGTATTCTGTGAATTTGTACATCACCGTTTCAAATGTAAAAATTTACAAACAATTATCTATTAAAAAAATATTTTAAAGTACATTGCCACATAAGCAACTTTATAACCTATGGGCTCTATATATAGATAGATAAATTATTAATTGGACTCATACAACATAGTTTTGTTAAATCGTAAAAAAGGATGACTAAAATTTAAAAACCTTCCTTTTTAAATTTATTACATATGCATTAATTAGGGTAAGTTAAGGAATAGTAGACAGTGTTACCTGTAATTTAATATAACAAGAACCTCAAATTATGAAAATGTATTTGAATCCATTTTATATGAAGGAAAATTTCCAACTATATTTATATATATATATATATGAAAAAATGAGTCAAAACAATTATTAATTAAACGAAATCATTTTTTTGAAATATTTGATCTAACAAAAATCGTAAATCTTAAATAATATTCCAATAAAAATTCATAATTAAAATTATAATTGTTTATTTTTTCCAGTGATTCCATTAATGTGTTGTCTTAATAGACTTTTTTGATAACTTAAGTTTCTGTATTTTTCTACTAGTTTTAGCACGTGTATTATCTTCATATAAAATTTCGATAACTCTTATTATTGTAGATAACAAATATTTAAAAAATACCTACAAATGAAAACACAATGAAAATATGAGTAAAATACAAAAAACTCGAGAGATATAAAAGGACGAAACCACTAAGATAATTATTTCGTAATTAACTTTATAAAGAAATCACAATTAACACCCATTAAACAAAAATTTAATATATGTACTGCAACCAAAAAAATCTAATCTATTCATATGTTTAAACATGTATATCAAGTGAGAGTTTGACATGTTTTTATATCATTATTACTTCATCATTATTTGCCATCTGAAATAAATCATTATCGAATATCGATGGTAAAATTTTCTTGAAAAATAATGACTCTAATTAATTAGACCTTTCTATATGAAAATTGATGTAATATTTAACTATTAATATTTCGAAGATATATTAAATGTATCAGAAAAGAGAGCATGAAGCTCAATGGTTGTGTTTTCAAGAATTTCTTGGAAACAGAAAGATTGAAAATTACAAAATATTAGTGGAAGGCATGTTGGAGGCATTTAGAGTAGCGAATTGCAATATATTATTGAAAGTTCACATGATGCATTCCCATTTGGATTTTTTTCCAAAAAACATTGGCGATCTCAGGAATAAGCACAGAGAACAGTTTCATAAAAAGAATTCGGAAATGGAACGGCGTTACTAGGACAAACGAACTCCTATAATGCTGGCAAACTATTTTTGAACTTTAAGGAGAGTATCGGTAGATGTTATTTATAAAATCTCAAATTCAAAAATATTTTCGTCCACGAATATGTAAAGTGTACTTAAAAATTGCCAAAAAAAATATTTATTAATATCTAAGAAACCCGAACCAACTTTAATTCATGAGCATAATAGAAATTAAGGGGGACAACTTTCAAAATCAGTTCAAGTAATTTCGGAGATAGGAAAAAAAATCAATTTGTCGACCAGTGTAATCAGAAAAATATTTACATTATAGGACTATTTGAAAGATAAACATCATTAAATTACATTACTAATAAGAACAGTTTACGGACAAAATGCAGAAAAGTACTGTCTTTTTTTTAAAAAAAAAAACACACTTTTTAAAACATTTTGAATTTTAATTGTTATTATAGAAAATAATTGTTTTTTAGAATAAATTTAATTTACTTGAAAAAGCTACTCGTTTACTAATGAACTTATATGAGTGTCCAGTCACGAACTATTCTTGAAAAATCAATATTATACTATTACATACAAACCGTTAATGTCAAACTTAGAAATATTTATGTATAATGTGTATTAAATTAACCATTATTGAACAATTGATGCTTTCACATAAATAGCGTTGACCGATATTTCATGTTACATAAAAAAAAAACTAAAATGTTTATTTGTATATTTTCACAAGTTTGTATGCATTGACCATACAAGCATAAATTTAATATATAGTGCGCACAACGTGCGTCCCCCTTAAATACTTAGTTCGCGGTTGTTTTTATGGACGCAATTTAGTTTATGCGTCGAGCGTCCGACGCGAAGTGGCGCCACCGAGCCATTACGTAACCAGTAAAAATGTCGATTTGTTGATTACACTTTCCCGGTTATTTCATACAAGAGAAGTTCGTCTTAAGCGATACGGAATTCCGGGATTTCTGCGGACAGATACAGCTCGTTGGTTTGATTGGTGCTTAACATTCTGGATGAACTGTTTAATAATGTCGATTTACTGAGAAATGAAATTACTCACGAACTTCACGGAATTCAGATATTATGTATTCCGTAGAAATTTATTTTTTTTCTCTACTTTTCATCGCGACAAATTATAATTTTTATGTCGAAGAGAAACGATTTAAACTATTTATATAAATGTACGAGTCTACATTAAATGAATCATCATCTCTTTCTAATCAATGTACTGTAAATAATTTGTGGTATTTTTTAGATTACATTAAAAGTGATTTAAAATGTTGTGTTTCAAAGTAATTAAGTTTTACTTACCTTTTAATGAAATTTGAAACGGAAATAAAATTCAACAAAATCAATTGTTATAAAAATTATAATATTTATTATTATATCAATTGTTATAAATATTTTTTTATATTATTATGTTGGTACAAAAATAGTTGCGGTTTTTACGTGTCAAGTATAAAGATGCTTATATCAGTTAAAAAATTATATTTATAAATCAAAATAAAGACCATTGACCTGCACACATTTCTCCCAATAGGAAAAAAGTCTATTTATTCCTTATGCCTATTTATTCCAAGTCTATTTATTACAAGATAGAATTATGGAGTCCTGGAATTAATGAATTCGTTGAAAGCGCTTTGAGCTGATGTTTGATCTTTAAAAAACTTTTTTTTTGTAGAAAATTACTCAATTTTTTAAAAAAATGACAATCTTTCAGAGACAGATCCGAAAAATAAGGCGGGTGAAGTAATGTTTCATACTCAGTTCAATTAATTTTTTTAAAGTCATTTGTGAGACGTGTGGTCGGGCGTCGTCGTGAAGAAGAATTGATCCTCTTCGATTGACTAATGCTGTCCATAAATGATGCAACTTCTCATGCATTTTTTCAATTTCCTGATAACCTTTTCTGCTGTTATTGTTTCACTAGTATTTAAGAAGTTGTACTAAATGATGCTACTTTCTGACCATCAAATAGTGATGATAATCTTTTTTTCGTTGAACTCGGTTTATGAAACAGTTTTGGTGCTTCTCCTCGGTCTAGCTATTGTGATAAATGTTTTCGACTGTTGTAGAAAATTCACTTTTCATCACATGTGACAATGCAATCAAGAAAGGGATCATTTTTGTCACGCAAAAGAAACGCAGAGCCGATTTCGTGTCGCCAAATTACTTGATGTTCGTTTAGTTCAAACGGCATCCATTTATCCAGTTTTTTGTTTACCAATTAGGATCAAATGTCGAACAACTGTTGAATGATCAACATTAAATTCTTCTTCCACCGTTCTAGTTGTCTTATGTGCGCCTGCTTCAATAATGATTATTAAATTAATTAAATAACTCCTTTTTATGTAATCCTATTTTTCTTTCATGAAATGTTATATAAACTTATTTGTTTTTTTTTTAAAAATTTTGAAGACATGATTTGGCCTGTTTTCACTTTTTTACAGTTCTTTTTTCGAAAAATTAATTACATGTGTACATATAAAATATACGAGTTCTATTGTGCTACATAAGCTATGTTTCAGTGTCCTCTTTATTAAATTTCTCGTATCATTTCCATGACTTATTCTTCATCCATTAAGCGGATCTGTTGTGTATATGCAATATTAATTTTGAAATTTTTTTCTCTGCTCAATATATTTTTTTAAAAAACTTTTTTATATTACAGCAAACATTGTTTCAATGCTAATAGTAATAAATGGTATAGTAACAGTATAATAGTATAATACAGTAATAATATAATAGTATATAGTATAAGAGTATTCAGTTCAATAGTAAAGTAACAGTAATACTACATTATTATTTTTTTCGATTTTTGTGAAAATGAAAAAAAAAGCGTAATAGATGAAGACTTTGTAAGAGCCAGACCATATACATATATGTGTGTGTGTGTATGTGTAAAAAGTGTAACGTTTTTGTCCACCTGAAGTGTTTTAACAACTATCATGACATTTGATTCGCATTTTAATAAAATAAATGAATTTAAAATTGAAAATAAGCTAGTTTTCATTCCCTTTTAAAATATTCTTTTGATAATGCTGACATTAGTTGCTGCTATTGTGTATACGAAGCATCTCACTGTGGAAAATCAAAATTTTTAATTTTTTTTTCTAATGCCAAATTAATTAGAAGGAACCTAGAACCAAATCATATTAATCGTTTTCGAAAATTCCTACGATTTTAAGTAACGGCGTTTAATGGATTAATATTGAAATTAAACTTCATGTTTCTATTTATATTGTGAACGTACTTAATATCACTTTTTGAATAACATTTCTTTGAAGTTTTTATTATATATTTCATTTCTATGTTCTTTATATTCGTAGTTCTATATTTTTTTAAATATTATTTCGCTGGTATTCCGTTATAGTATTCATTCTTAAAATGTACATTTAATCAAAAAAGTTTTCTTTATGACTCTAAAAGCATATCTCAATTATTTATTAATAGAGCTTTGCTGAAATTCTTATAAATATACATATTACAGATCGATTAGAAATTCTAGAAATATAATCATGAGTATTACAGTGTTATATTTGATTCAAAATAAAACCTATCAAAAAAGCTGTTTAGCTACACGTGCATGATCAAAAAAGCTGTTTAGCTACACGTGCATGATACTTTAAAAAATATTTACTTATACAAAAAAGTAGTTTATATATATTGTTTTTCACTGAATGTATTCATACCTTAATATATGAAAAGAAAACAACATATTTATTTTATTTTGTAATAAAAAATACGTATTTTCTTTGAATATTGATTATAGATTAAAGTAATCCCAATAATAGCAGAGTTTAATTTTAATTATATAGCTTAATTATTATTTTTTACAAATTAAAATTGTTGAAAAAGATTCTAATTTCCAAAATGAATAGTTTCATTTCTTTAAAAAGAATTACAATTTAAATAACACCAAAATCTAATCAGAAATGTTCAATAATTGATTATTGATCATGTGTTAATAATTATTTACATTCTTTTAACTGCAAGTGTCTCACTTGTTAGTGTCCGACTTTCGACGTCACTACCATAGTTTTGAAATAAATATTTTTTCCGACTATTTTTCAAATATTAAAAAAATCTTCGAGACTGATTCATCGTTATTGAAAAAGTAAATTACAATAATGAACAGGTACAAACACCTGCTGTCTAACCTATGAAAACAATGGCTCACGTTTGTACATAAAACAACATTCAATTGAATTGAATTTGAGAAACGTACGAATGACAGACATTCACATCTTATTTCACTGATTCTTTTTTACTGTGACATGTAACCCAATACACGACAAAACTAGAAGCATGAGGGCCTAACCCCCATATGGTTCGTAGATAGATTGAAAGAAAGATCGTTCCGACTACAATACAACGCCAAGACGAAAGATATTTAAATTAGAAATTTATTTAGATATCGGGTTACATATTTTTTTCTCATGATATTCAAAGTTAATGGGAAATTGAATATGTTTCATTCGGTGTATAAATAATGAATGGATTTTGACATGGTTCATGATTGATGTGTATGATGTTTGTTTATTTTAATTATACAATTTTCCGAATGTTCTGTTTGTTCACACATTTACTGGTAACATGAATATAATTTTATGCGTATTATTGATTATCCGACGTCAAATGGTTTTGTAATTTTTAGTTGTAAATTTAATACTTTGATTCCGATTTAGTGTTATCGGTTTTAATTCAGGAATAATACAGGTTTATGAATAATTTCCAACCTGAAATCAATACAATAAGTCAATATGTGTTTATTTTCAGATTTTATGTATTACGAAAAAATTTTAAAATTAATTTAATACTTTAAGTAATTATTATCTTTAAAGTCATTATAGACACTTTATAGTTCTAATCTAATACATTAAAATTCTAGTTTAATACATTAAACACGTAATCTGACTGGAGTATAAAGCAGTTAATGTTAAAATTAGTATTTTTTTTAAAAATTATTCAATATATATCATCATCATTATCATTAGCTTCTGTTAATCCATTTCTATATAAAGGCCTCTTCTATGATTTTCGATTTTGTACGAATGAATGCTCCTCTTTTCCATTGGTTTCCAATAAAATTTGTAATTTCCTTACCCTAACGGTCCATTGACCTCTTTTGTTTTTTTTTTTATATTCCTTGGTAAACAGTTAATAATTTCCATTGTCCATTGCTCGTAATCTCTTCTTGCAACGTGCTCCGCCCATTCCCATTTCAGACTCTTGACTCTTCTTATTACATATGTGACTCCTGTCTGTTTTCATATTTATTCTATTCTTTTCCTATCTGTTCGTATTATTCCTATCATGCATCTTTCAATACTTCTCTGTGTTGCTTCTAGTCTCTGAATGATTTTAGCGTTAGACACTCATGTTTCGCTGCCGTAGGTAAGGACTGATAGTATACATTAATCAAATATTTTTTTTGTCTTCAGAGAGTGTTTGTTGATTTAAATATCGAGGCGTTTCGTCCACTTCAGCTCTATCCCATTTTTATTCTCCTGTTTACTTTTTCAATAAATGATCCATATTTGTTGATAAGCTGGCCTATACATACTTCGTAACTTCTATTTTTGTTCCATTTATTTCAATTTTCTTCGGGTAGACAAACGCTTTGAACAACACTTTTGTTTCTGCGTAGTTCATGTTTAGGCCAATTTTTTGACTGGTATTATTTAACTTTTCTAACCTCCTTTGAAGCTGTGTCGAAATACTTAAGAAATTCTCTCTCTCTCTCTCTCTATATATATATATATAAATATTGTGTGTGTGTATGTGTGTGTATGTAAAGTACAATATAATATAAATTTGCAATTAATCTCTTATTATCTAGTAAAATTCATATATCATCCAGTGTGTCAATATATGTAGATAATTTTCTTTTTTTTAGAGTAGAGATTCCAAAACTTATTTGACCTACTGTCCTCTTTTCAGAAAAAAAATATTTAACGTTCCTCTGGAAATCTACCTTTTTCAAGCAAACGAACAGAAAAATGTAGAGACAAATTTGTTTTTTTTTATGTATCTATATATATTTCTACATATGGAATATAGTAAAAAAAGGTGTGGTAAATATGATGATGAATGATAATGATGATATGATGATGTATGTAAATATGTGGAATTGATGCTGAAATTATAAAATTATTTATTAAAATCAATCGCAGTAACATTCGAATTACACACAAAAAATTAAGATAAAGAAGCAAAATTAAAATAAAAATTACGAATAACTGAAAATAATCCTAATGAGCAGGATGAACTTACTGAAAAGTAATTACTCGGAATTTAAGTGTATGTTACACAGCGGATAAAGTATGTACGAACGATTTTTCAAAATTTTCTTCTTCTCTTTTTATACTTCTATCAACCCCTTATTTGTATTCAACACCCCAACCAATTGCTTCCGTGGCTACTACCTCCTATCTGGATAGCTCCAGCGCCCCTCAAGAGGCTGTATCACCCACTTTAAGAAATACTGATTTAGGGGAATAAATACTCTTTATAACATTATAATTATGTAAAATTTATAAACATTTATTTTTGTATTTAAATTGACACATTTCTTATTTTTAAATATGTTGTAAATACATACAGGTCAGTTTGGAATGTTGTTGGATGTGTTTGAAATAAATCAAATGTTTTCATCCATAAAAATGAAAATTAAATTATTTTTATTTATCAAATAGTCGTATATATTATGTTTATTGATTACGTTCTAATTTCGGTGTCAATAAATATTTGTAAATTATACGTTTAACCCCTCACTGTGAATAAAATAGATTTACCTGCAAAGTAGATGATAATGTTTTTTAATGGAATATCAGAAAAAAAACATTATAATATAAAGTTTCATAGTTAAAATAATTTAAGAAAAGTTCGTAAATTATTATTAATCCCACTCAATATTAATAAAATCCTATTGTTATTAAATTTTACTGAAGTGAATAAAAGTATATGATGCTTTAAATAGGCGCTAGAGGAACGGGAAAATTCAATTCAAAGCGTAATAATTAAATGAATTTTCAGTTTTACATAATTTTGTTTACATATTTTTGTTCGGTATATCAGACCATATTTTTTAAAAAAATAGCGCTTAATAGAGGATCACCATTTTGGCGCATGCATTCTTATAATCTTATTCCAAATTTTTTTGTTATGTTTCTTGACATATTTGATGGAATTGTAACAAATGCTTCTTAAATTTTTAATTTAAGTTCAGAGATAGTGCGTAGATGATCAATATACATCTTATTCTTTAGATAAACCCACTGAGGCAAGAATAATTCGGAGTCAGGGGTGACGGATCACTATCTGCTCGAATAATCAGGCAGCACTGAGAGCACTTGCTTCCCATGCCACCACTTCAAGGTTGGTTTTGGAATGCTAGATAGCTCTCGGAAGACTGGATTTCCAGAACGAGGTTCACCTTCTATGGGTACCGGGTCATACGGACATACGGGGGAACGAAATAGCGGACAGACTGGCTTCATTAGGAGCCTGTATGCTGAGAAAAACTAAAATGTTTGAAAATAAGCTCTACTTGAATTCTCCGAGAAAAACATTAGATAGGGTATTTACATGTATCTATTATTATTTAACAGCACTGATTGAACCATATTCTAATTCTTGGAAAGAGAAGCAAGTGAATTATATAATGAGTGTTGATAATAGGGATTTTTCTTTCGATTTGCTCGGAGAACTTATATGATTTTTGGCACTATGCTGTATATCAAAAACGCGGTAGGCTGGAGAACTCTAGGCATTAGAGCGTGGTTTCGTACAATCTAATTGGATGGATTTGTCGAAAACAGGTAGCCTCGAAATCAACAAATAGTATCTTCGTGTACTTGTACCAAAAGTTGTCGAGATATTAGTTTGCTAAGCCACGTATCAGCGCGTTCATATTACTATCTATTTATACCTTCAGAACTACTGCAAAATACAAAGTAATATCCACAGATCACAGTGTGCATCGGTAATCGGAGAACTTTGTTTTGAAACATCCACAGGCGCTTTGTTTATATGGATATGTAAGCGCATATTAGCGTTGTATAAGTAAATATCGGTCACACAACACTTATGTAAAGTATACTTTTAATATAAAAAGATGATTTTTTTCATCAATTAAATAAACAAAATAGCATACAGAGCTCATTTTGGGCCTTATTCAAAATAGTTGTCACGTGACTGTAGATGTAAGGTGTACGGTTAAGATGGAAATTAAAATACTTGGCCTCGCCTACTCAACCGATATAAGTCAATTAAAATACATAAAAAAGATCGAATCGCACAATTGGTAGAAAAAAAGGAAATCCTGTTTTATTATACACTAGTGAAACTAGAAACAAGATTACTGCAATAAACTTCAATCCAATATATTTTATATACATTTCGGAGAAACAAAGACATTAACATCGATGTCATTGGTTGTACGAGCGTCGTTTGATTGCATAGTCGTTTTAGTGAGTAGCTTTTCTCAAATTCTGAAAAATACTCATTGACGGCTGCGATGTCATCATCATTCGACGAGGATTTCTTTCTACCGAGCCGAATTTTCAAGTTTGGGAAGAGAATGAAGTCCTAGTCCAGAGAATAGGGTGAATGAAGAATCAATTCAAAGCCTAATTCGTGCAATTTTGCCATTGAGACGGTCTATTTATGGGACGGCGCGTTGTCTGGTAAAAAAGTACTTTTTTCTGCACCAATCTTGTCCGTTTTTGTATTCTTTCAAATGATCCATTGAGGTTGTATAATAGGCTATTGTTATCGTTTTTCCCTGCGTTAAGTAGTCGATTAGGATGATTCCATGGGAAACCCAGAAAATAGTATCACCTTCTCAGCTAACAAAACTGTCTTCGCATTCTTCGGCACATTTCTATCAGTCGTTGTCCACTGCTTTGACTACTGCTTCGAGTTAAGTGTGTAGTGGTGGATCTATGTATCATCCACGATGACGAATCGATGCAAAAAATCCTACAGATTGCGATTAAATATCAGCGAAACACTGAGTTGAAATATCCTTTCCTATGCGTTTTTAGTCGGCAGTCAATAATTGCGGAAACCATCGGGTAACAACTTTTTCATGTGCAATTTTTCGTGCAGGTTATTTCCATTTTTGTTGCAATTGCTACAATGTCATTTTAAACATATGTAGAATGTGAACAACGCTTGGTTTCTAGGTGAAATTTCGCCTATGATAATTTGAAAAGTTACACTTGATATCCGTGACAATATCAAATGAATGGTGTGGCTATCTCATAAAATTTTACCAAATTTATTAAACGATCCTTGTATTACGAGCTATTTCTACTAAATAAATTGTTACTACTATATAATATACTATTATCCATTGAATTCTTGAAAAATAATTTGTATCGAGGAAGGAAATTATCCTATTTCAGTTGGACTGAAAAATTCAAAATGACTTATGGTCTTCACTTTTTCATTTTTGATTATCGCTTGTTTTAATTAATGCAAAACATCTTGTTTAAATGGTCTATCATTGAAATTCTAATAAACAAGAATATCGGAACAAATCTTCGCTTGAAAACTTGTATTGCTATTTTGCAAACGACTACGAAAAATATTAAGTACGTAGTATATGGTTATAGAAAATGAAGAAAAATATTTCAATAGTAATTAAATATTATTGAATTTAGCTTTTATAAGTATTTGTTTAAAAATGTAGCGAATTTTTACGATACTTACAAATAACTCTTTAACCCATAAATTAATAATATACTAATAATATGAATGCACTGATATTAGGAAAGATTGCATAATAACTATTAAACAATAATTTGATATATAAATACGATGGCTTAAGCTCTCATTCAGAGCAGTAGAAGTGTTTAACCTTGTATTAAGTACCAATCCAATGCAGTCTACTCAATAATAAAATAAATTGTATTAGTACAATAATTTAAGAACAACGTGCAACGTGAAAACAGTCTCACATCCAATAATAATAAAACAAATATAATAATAAATCGATGGATTTACCAATATTCTCAGAACGCTAATTAGAGATTATGTTTTTTCAAAAAATTTCTGTACAAGAATACTCTAAAAACGTAGAAAAGTAACAATAAAAATGATCAATAATCAATTACCAAATATTGTTACAAGAAATATATGTGTAGTTTTCGGGTAAATGAAAAATTGTGATTTTTATTTTATAGTTACGATCGTTCTTACCTTACATATGATTACACAACTGAATTTTAATAAAAGTTCTCAATTCTGATAATATATAAAAATATTAAAATGTTTACTCTTTTATAAATTATATTTTCAGATAAATAGCACCACAACAGAAATAATAATTAAAATTCATAGTATTATTTAACAAAATTTTAATCGAATGGATTCAGAAAGAACAGATAATAAAAGAATCAAATAAAAGTTTAGAACTTATTATACTTCATACACGTTCGTTATTATATATATATATATATATATATATACATATACATATACATATATATATATATATATATATATATATATATATATATATAATACGTAATATTATAAGTAGCAGTTCTAACAAATATCAATTAAATTCTGTCCATGCATTGCAGTTTTCAACTACAATTACCTTTGAAGTAATAAATAATCTTCATTCACATAAAACTAAAACTCAACAGCAATTTCATGAGAAATATAACTATTTATTAGTGAACAATTAAATAAATTTGACAGTTTTATCGTTTTATTGCGAAGAACTTGTCAGATTATAATCTGAACGATAAAGTCATTTCTAGTGAATACTGCGACGAGAAAACTCGATGAAAATTCGATTACGGTTAAAAGTTATAGCACTGCATTTTCATTTCGACGCCTCCTGAAATTTACTTTACTGTCGTTTAGTTTTATAAAAACATCGTAAATATCGTTTTAAAAATTACAATGTATTTTAAGCTGGACTGCATATTTCCGGATATATGTGTTCTACGTCGACACAAACACACATATTTTTATTGTGATAATGTATTACTACTTTGGAACATTCATTTTATTTAATTGTAGAAGTTGTCGTCATGATTTATGGAAGTACAGAAATAGAACGCGATATTAAAATCTAAGTATAAAAATATCACATTTATTTATATATATATATATATATATGTATATATTTATTGTAGAATAATATATATATATATATATATATATATATATATATATATATATATATATATATATAAGGTATCCAAAGTGCGTGTTGGCGGTTTAAAAGTGAAATAAAAAAAGAATTGTAAATTATTAAAAAAATATTTATTTATTTATTCATTAAGTACAGTTAATAAAAAATTATTTAGAATAAGTAATGTTATACAAATAACAACCATTACTCTGCTGAATTCTTTTAACCTGGAGTGAAGATTTGCCACTACGAGTCCACACAACGTTCTTGATATGGACGCCATTTCCATGGTTGCATTGCTTTGTAATTCAGTTAGATTCCTCCGTTTATTTTCGTATACCTTGTTCTTAAGTTATCCCCATAGGCAATAGTAAAGAGGTCTTAAATCTGGATTGCGTGGGATCCATTCAATGTTGCCCCTTCGCTAAATGAACTTATTTTGGAATAATTCATTCTCAACTTCAATTAACCGGGAAGATATGTGGCATGTTGCTTCATATTACTGGAACCGTGTTGCTGAATTGAAGCTCTGAAATTGTTGCAAGTATGGTGCTGAGAAGTTCATTATCATTTCACAGTAGCGGTCCGTATCTATAGTAAACGCTCGATTTGTTCCATTCTCGAAGAAAAACAGGCCGATTATGCCTTTGGCGGACATTGCAGCCCATACAATAACTTTAAGGCTGTGAAGTGGGCGTTGATGTTTTTGTCTGGAGTTCTTTTCCAACCAGTAGCGACATTTCTGCTTATTGACTTGCTTATTAAAGTGGAAATTGGCTTCGTCGCTGAACAGAATGTTATCGAAGTTCTCTAGCATTTCGTTAGCAAAGTTCAATCGATGAACATAGTCTGTGTCCTTAAATTCTTACACCAACTGAATTTTGTATATTTTAAAATGCAAATCGAGCTTTAAAATTATGAACAAGGATGTTTTGTAAATGTTAAAGGCCTGACTTAGTTTACGAACTGTAAATGATGGATTTTGTCTTATCGATTCTCACACTTGTTGAATTGTTTTCTCAACTCTCACGGATCGTGGGCGGCCTGTGTTTTGATTTCTTAATGTGGATCATGTTGTTTCAAACATCTTGATCTATTTTCTAGCTACATTGGCGCTAGGTCGATTTCATGTTTGGTACTTTGCACAATACAAACGTTGAAAAACGATGATAGAATCACTGTTGAGGTAATACGTGCGCATCCAGAAGCACGATTTGTACCGGTGAACGGTTCCACTGCGACTAAAACGCCACGAATAAGTACCCGCAATAATGCAACTGCCCCTCTAGCTTTACAAAGTAAACGAAAAAACAAATTCTGTACACAGTTATTGGACAACGTATATATATATATATATATATATATATATATATATATATATATATATATATATTTATTTTTTATTTATTTATTTATATATATATATATATATATATACAAATTTATGTTTTAATCTATTACTAATATTATAAGCATGCATGTCAATTCAGTCATATTAAAAAAATAATCATAAATAAAAAGTAAGTTATATATGTCATAAACTAAAAATATTCGTCTACATCAGTGGTGTCAAACTTATATATGAACAGGGGCTACTAAATTCAGTTTAAGAAAATCTGCAGACAAAAAAAGTCATTCAAAAAAATTTTTAGCGAGCGAAAGAAAGTCTTTTATGATTGTTATTGTCATTTATATTCTAAAATTACTCATAAACATTTTCCATTTATTTTATCTTTAATCAATTTAAAAAAGTAAATTAATTTTAGGTATTATTATCAAAAGTGACATCAAAATTTTAAGTTACAGAAATAAAAAAAATAATATTTAACTAGAAACTTGAAATTTTTTGGCTGAAACTATTTCATTAATTTCGGGTGTTTTTTTGTGATAATGATATTTGTTCTATAGATGTTAAATGTTCATTTGTCAATCTTTGTGTAGTCTTATTAGTCTTTAACCCTTTGTGGTTGAATGCCGCCATACAAGCGGCATCATACTTCTACTTACTAGATCTAATGTTTCCACTAAATCGGCAAAAAATAATCTCGTTATCTGTAATATACAAAACTAAACCATATTTTAATTCTCAAATAATTATTATTATTCTTCAATAAAGTCTAAAATTCCATTAGATATAATATTTTTTACCTAACATCTTATATTTAACTCTTTAAGACATAATTTTACTTTATACAAAAAGTATATTCAACTCACTGAGTAATGCAATTGAAAAAGTTCTCGTCCACAAAGAGTTAAAAGGGAAAATAATTGTTCACATAGATATGTACCAAACATTGCCAAGATTCTTGCTGAAAACTTATGCATTTCAATAAAATGCTCTGTCAAGTACATAAATAAAAATCTGGAATACCATCTTCATTATACTTTTCTTTTAGCACCGTGTTGCACTGAATTTCAATCAATTCCATTTTATTGTTACTTTTTATTATTATTTTAACCCTTTCCAATATACTTTCTCTAAAAAGTGAAATTATGTGCTAAAGAGTTAAATATAAGATGTTAAGTAAAAAATATTGTGTTTAATGGAATTTTTGATTTTATTAGAGAATAATAATGATTATTTGAGAATGAAAATGGCGACAAATCGACCTAGTAAGTAGAAGTGTGATACTGCTTTTATGGTGACATTCAGCCACAAATAGTTAATATTTCTATAATTTGATTATTTTAATAAAATCAAAATCTAGCTTCGGGCCGAAAGTCGCGGTTTGTTATCATTGGTCTACACAAACAAGTCTCAAATATGCATAAATGAGTATTTAAAATATTATGTATGCACATATATAACATTTATAGAAGTATAATAGAACATATAATTAGTTTATGCTTATAATAAATGTAATAAGTATAATTAAAAATTATATTTATGATCTTCATAAAACATGCACACATGTTGAAACGAAAAGTACATATGTTTAATAGCTTGTTGCTATAAATATGACGTCTGCAGCTATAAATATGACGTCGCGGAAACTACCAATATTGATTATAATGAATATTAATAAATATTTAAATTGAATATTTTTTAACGATATATATATATATATATATATATATATATATATAATTTAAACTTTTGTATTTATTAGATCATTCTATAAACAAATAATTATTTTCAAATTCCTGTTCAAAACTTGTTTAATCTTACAAATGAATTATTTTTTCACCCCCTAAACTACAATTAAATGTTTTCTAAATGAAAATAATCAATAAAATATTATTGATTGTTCCTTTTGCGCATTTCAATCATCACACGTTATTCTAAAAGCATTAAGGTTAGAAAAACTTTTTGAAATTTGAAAAATTATAACGCTTTTAGGATCTTTTATTCAATATTTTTGGTCCGAATTTTTTTTATTTGTATCATGAAAAGTGAATTTATTTGTGAAAGCAAATTTAGCTACGGTAAAAGAATTGTATTGTACTGTATTACAATTTGAATAAAAAATATTTTTCCATTAATGTTTTGTAATTATGTGCCATCCGTTTACATACATTTTGAATCCATTATTGCATTTTTTTAATACTTTAAACAAAAAAATATAATAAGAAACGGTATTTTTTTATCCTCCGTATTTTCAATCTCTGTTTACATTCATATTATATAAACCCCTTGCTATTTGACTTATCATCCCAGCTCATTTGGGAAATTATATTTTAAAATTAAGATGTTTTAGGAATTATTTCTACTATTTAATAATTTATTAAGCATTTCAGGTAAAGGGAGCATTTTGAAAATAACATTATAGTCATGTTTATGACTCTTGATTATGAACAGGTAAAGTATCAATAAAAGTTAAAAATGGTTGTTTTTTCATTTGCTTTTGATGCCAAGTATATACTACATATTAAATATGGCTTTTAATTTTGTAATCAGTTGAAAATTTGTACGTTCTAATCAAGGGTATAGAATCTGTATGACATTCACGGAATATACTTTACAGTTGCCTAAATAGTATTAATTAAGTTATCTATACTATTGTATTGTCTGTTATTTTTATTAGTAGATTTGGTGAATGAGGTTATTTTTAGATGTTTTCAATTAAATTTATATCATCTCTCTCTATAAATAAAATCAAAACTATCCTCTAAAAATTTCATGACGTTGACTTATTTATTTAAAACGAGGTTTCTATGTTACCTAAATAAAACTACGCTGCAATCTATCTGTGATAATGATAATATAAATATACTAACATACATACACATATATATATATATATGTATATATATATTTATATTTATATATATATATGTTAAGGTATATAATAACAACGTTGCAATATATCTGCGAGAATGATTATATAGACATAAATGAGATTTAAACAATATGTTTATTGTTTCATTCGGTTATATGTACATGATTATAATTTACAAGTGATGGAGCGCAGCGAGCTCGAGGGGGGAGAGACACCATAGCGAGCAGGGAGAGATACCCCCTAGTTTATTATATGCATCTATTTTATTAACAATATATTTTGTTTTTCAATCAATAAAGAGCTGTTGTACAACTATGGTAGGGAAGATTATCTACCTGAAATATAAAATTTCTGCTTTTTAATATTTCATAAATTATAATTGTATGTTTACATCTATGCTCCTATTGATACTGTTTCTTCTTTTAAACCATCAGTTTTCTACTATAATTTCTGTACGTATGACATCTTCAGATATTTGTTAAAAATTTAATTTAAATCTAATTTCTGCTCATTTAAGTTTTTAACTGAATGTAGTTTATAATTTTAAAAAATTGAATAGGACGTCACTAAGTGTATTTATTTTTTCGTTTAATATATTTAATTTCAATTTTTATTTATTCCATAGTTTAAGAGATTTTTTTATTTATGTCTTTATTGTTTATTAATCACTTAAATAACACCAGTGGCGGTTCCATTAGCATCTTCAAAAATAATAATCCCATGATGTTATCAGACCAAATAGCACACCAGCCACTCTACGAGGGTAGAGAGGTTGATCATGGATCAGTCTTGGGTTTTTCAATCCTAATTAATGACTGTTTTGTTTGTTACTCCTTTCTCAACGGAGTATATGATAGTTTCCTTGCAATTTTTGTGTCAAATGATTTTTGTAAAATGCAAATGTTTCCTCAAAATTGACCATACAGCATGAATTAAAATGTCTATTTCTTGTGCACGAAGTCTAAGAGAGGTGGATAGATTTTCACTAATATTTTCTCTTACAACATGTTTTGTGGCATCCGTACTGCCAGAACTGCGTCAGACTGGTAAATCTTGCACTGTTCAAAATGTTTAATTACACGCTACATTGTTAATTTTTCAGGAATATGATGTGCACCAAAAAAAAACATATTAACAATATAGTAAATATATTATCATTAACAATTGACGATTCATTTTGATAAAATATTTTTGTTACCATAACATGATGTTGTGGCGTTAAATTCTTCAAAATAAATTGCCTGCGTTCAAACTACACTACTGTCAAATTATAATTGACAGCTACACAACAAACAAAAATGGCACTAAAAGAAAATCGGCTAAAGATCAATCAAATAGCCTGTATGTAAATACGAGTAATTATAAATCAGATATAATTTCAATCTCCAATATATGTCACGCATGCTGACACTTTCAGTGAAGAACAGACACCCAAATAATTTAAAAGAACGAAGACAACCAGAAAATGTTACATTTGTGTTTAATTTTTTAAATCTGATTATGTCCAGATATCTTCCTGCTTTTAATGTTTTTTCTATAATTACTTAATGACTACATAGTACAAAATAGTTCCTAATATTACAACGAAACTATCATCTTGAAGTAATAACACGTAAGTAGTTTTGAAATCTGAACGATTGTCCAGTATCCTTTTTTTCCCCTGAAAAAGTATTTCACTTTTACTTTTGCTTTCGACTCCTATGTTCTTTTTTAAATTGAATTTTTTTCTTCTGCATGCAAGTCAAACCTGTTTACTTTTTTAGGATTGATTATTTTTTTAGCATCATTATTCTATATGATCCAATTATTAGGCTTTTGTATCTCTACAAACACTAGAGTACCTACCAAATTCCTTGTATTTCTGGATAATGTATTTCAATTTAATGCTGCCTTTAAAATGTTCTTTCGTTCTGTTCCAGCCATTTTTAATCTTTCATATCTATTGCAAAAATAATTTTCTTTTTTTAATAATTATGGGTTACTTAAATAAATCATTCATTGTTTGCCTCAGTTTGATGATGTCTTATTGGCAGATCGCAAAGATCCAATTTTTAACCATTCATAAACAGTGAGTATTTTAGAAAAATTACAAATCATACCTAAATAAAAAAACACAGTTTTCTTTAAATACGATGAAAATTTATTTCAAAAATAATTCAATTTATATATATATATATATGATGATTGAACTTAGGCTTCAACATGAAAACCAAAAAATTAAGAAAAAAACTTTTATTCCCCATTCAGTATTTTAGTTCAATTATAATTTAGTATTGAATTGAATTAAAATACAAAATAAAAAGTAACATTACTTTTTTTAACCCATACGCTCACTTTTAATACTGCCATGTGGAAGACTAAATTGATTAACAATATACATATATATATATATATATATATATATATATATATATATATATATATATATATATATTAGGAGAAAAAATTAATTCTGTGCCTTTAATTAAAATATTTTTTTGTCGTTTTAACTGCTAACCTTAACATTTAAAAACATTATATATATATATATATATATATATTGGCCAAGCAATTGGCTTAACTTCACAAAACAGTAGTGAAGATGATGGTGCCGAAGACCAGCATATTAGGGCTTGCATATTTTTCTCATTTCACTTGAAAATGATGATTTCAACGCCACGGGATTTATTTGGCCAGCTTTGAGGGAAGGTGTTGTAATATATGAAACATGCAAAAAATGTTAAAAGAATGGAAAAGGTCAGAAAATGCATTACGACTTCATCGACTGCTATCTTTTTGTACAAGAGATTCGTCAGTTACCCAACAGATGGAGTATAGTTATATAAAATATTGAGTGATTTTTTGAGGATTTAAACATATTCCGTTTTTCCATAAACATTAATTTTTTTTAAAAAAAAACACCGAATAAATGTGTACACTGTATAATATATATATATATATATATATATATATATATATATATATATATATATATATATATATATATATATATATATATATATATATATATATATATATATATGTATATATATATAGGTAGATAAACATTTAGAAATCTCGTTTTAGTATAAATGGTATGACATTTGTTTATATATATATATATATATATATATATATATATACAATTTCATGACAGAGACTAGTTTCTAAATACGTTTTTTTACTCCAAAAATGTTTTTATATTAATAATAATAACAGATGAATATATCTTTCTAATTTTTATATAAGAATAAGTTCAATGTTGAATTCTTTCCTTTTTTTATCGACCAGATTTAAAATTGAAGACATTTAGAATATTTATGTTTATTTCAAAAATAGGCTAACATTTTACATCATTTTTTGATAAAATGTCTATAGAGATAAATGGATGATACATCCGAATAAAACCTTTATTTTAGAACTCTCTGTAATGGACACCATTTGTCAACATCGAGTAAACATTTCTCGTGCCAAATGTTGCTTTAATTCTTACAATTTCTAGTTTGTAAAAAGGTCATCTGCATACACACACACGCATATATATATATATATATATATATATATATATACTTCTCTCTCACATAACTCTATATCCTTTCTGTCTCTTCCTTTCTCTCTATCTCTCTCTCTCTCTCTCTCTCTCTCTATATATATATATATATATATATATATATATATATATAAATGTGTGTGCTTGCGTGTGTATATGTTATTTATATTGTTATTAATTTTGTTTACAAAAAATATTCTACTTGTTCATTTACACTTATAGATTTATAGGGTACGTAAATAATACAAAAAAATATGCATTAAAAAAGAAGTCTTTTTGTAATTTAAAATTTAAACCACACGAACAAACGACTATGAACAAAACAATGTAAAATAGATGAAAATAAACAATAAAAATACGTGTCATGTTAGTATGAACTTATAATATGAACATTATTTTACAAACGCGTATGTAAATTCGTCTTTTGTTTCTTGTATTTTACAAAGCGGCGTGACTATTTACTTCCTGTTTCTGTTAAGTAAATTGGTGGTGCATACACATCTAACCGCACGAATTCATACAAACAAACACACACGCGCATTCACATAAACGCCACACGTAGGAAGGAGCCATACATGCAGCGACAATACAAAAAAAACAGACACACACACATTTATCATCGCAAGTACGTGCAGTCTAATACACAGAAAATCGTGAACGGAGAGAGAAAAGAGAAAAAAACAAATCTCGAATGCAAATATAGATCCATAAAACAAACACACTCTGTTGTTTTATGTCGGGATACGCTGTCTAAAATAATTCAATAATCCGCGTTTTAAATTAACTCTAAAATGCCTACCTGCCTTTTTTCAATCTCAAAAGTATTTCTGTTTTGATTGAATATACACGTGCATATTATATATATATATATATATATATATATATATATATATATATATATATATATATATATATATAGATATAGATATGTATTATATATGTATAAAGAGCGTGTAAAAAATGAAAAACGAATAGCGGTTGAAATAATGAAAGCTGAAAACAAATTCGTTCATAAAAAATAATTTAAATATTATAAAATAAATCAAACAAGGATGGTTATTAATGGCCATTTTATTTACTCATAATTATGAATAAATATAAAACGCCATGAAGAAAATAAGACAGCTTACGTTAAATACAAAAAAATATTTTTTTAATTGACAACTAGAATATATATTAAACAAAATAAAAACTAAATGGAATAAAGTTATCATAAAAGTGTCACCCAATATAAAATCGGTACCGTTCAGTTAATTTTGAATAACAAAAACGAATAATGAATTTTATTAACGAAAAGATAATTATTTAATTAAAAATTTTGTTGTGTCACCCTCAGTTTATTATATGAACGTTTCTGAAAAGTTTAACATACAGAAGATATTTGGTACTTATTTTTTTAAGCCTGTTGATGAATTGCAGCCGTATATATTAAGTAATACATTCATTAGAATGAAAACAATTTATTATCAATATATAGCATCTACATTAACTGCGAACAACCGAGTGACTGTGTCATTAATACGAAAAAGATCAGCACGACAATTACATTGTCATTGTTGTCATAACAAAAATAATCATTGGCTAGCAACCTTAACAACTGTTATGATACAAAGATTTAAATGTTTTACTACAACAAAGCCCCGTCCACACAATAAATATAATTTTCCAATAATATATCCATAATAGAGTCAATATAGTTTTGATACTGTTTCGAAACATTTAAAGAATTTTTGAAACAATATCGAAACTGTACTGCAATAACAATGACCTGTTTCTTATTTACACTAATTTCGTCCACATTAAGATTAATTATTTTTGAACAATGTATCTGTACAAATGCATATAGACATGACATTTAAATTATATACGATTTAATTTTTTTATTGCCAAGCAATTCATTTTAGCAACTAATTCAATCCATTGAAAGTAACTGAACTATTGAAGATGTATTTCAACTTCAAACTGATAAAATTATAGAAAAAATAAACGTTTTAATATTTAAACTTATTAGGATTCTTTTCACTTCTAAAATTCTTTAAGCCAAGCATTCATCTAAGCCAATGGCATTTTTAGATAAAAAACATTTTTTTGTTAATATAAATATTTTTATATAAGACTCTACACAGTGTTTTAACAGATTTTGTCACACTCGACATTTCTTATGATATTAAGGTCTATTCACTTTTCATATTCTCACAAGATAACAATGTAGGTGCTACTTTTTATATTTAATAGTCCAGTTCCAACAGTTACGAATTCATCGTCGATTAAAACATTAAACTTTAATTTATAACAAAATAATAACTTTAAATATTTATTTTCAGTAAGTTTTGTTTATTAGTGTCTTTAATATTGTCACACAATATTGTTCGCGCTTTTTCCTGTGGTCCGAATCGGCGGACCACAAGTGTACGCGATGAAGAAAGGATACACACTGGAGTTAAACTAAATTCGGAAGACTGGATGTGATCTCCGCCAAGGAAGTCGAGCGTGAAATCCGCTGAGGCACGGAGACGAGCTTCGGAAGGCTGGGTGTGATCTCCGTCGCAGACGTTGAGACTGCAGTCTGCTGGAGCGTAGAGGTCAGCTAACAAGGACTGGACTTGATCTCCAGCGCAGAAGTTGAGCGTGAAATCTGCTGAGGCAGGGAGACGATCTTTGGAAGGCTGGACTTGATCTCGTCGCAGACGTTGAAAGTCATGTCCGCTGAGGCACGTAGATGAGCTCACTATGGCTGGACCTGATTTCCGTCGCAGACGTCGAGAGTTCTGTTTGCTGATTCACGGAGATGAACTCACGATGACTGGACTCGATCTCTGTTGCAGAAGTCGAGGATGCTTTCTGCTTAGGCACGGAGATGATCTTCGAAAGGCTGGGTTTGACTGGAGAAGTGCACTTGATCTCCGTGACAGAAGTCGAGGATGCTTTCTGCTGTGGCACGGAGATGATTCCAGGAAAGCTGGGCTTATGTACCGAAGACGAGGTTGTGGTGCGGAGCACAACCTCTGCACGCGGTGCGGCAATTGATGGAAATATTGAGACCTCCTCGAGGTTCCCGAATCGGGAATGTTCCGAACAGCAGCTATGCTCGACAGAGCATTGAAGAGCCTGTATAGGAGGTAACTGCTCGGAGGAGCCTGGCGTGACTCCAGCGATGACCCACCCTAGGGCTGTAGATTTTGCAGTCAGCCTAGTTGAGGAAATCTTCTGAACTCCGGGTCGCAACAACTGAAAGTAGATGTCCGCACCGAGGATCAATCCGTGCTCCGGTTTCCAATAGTATGGGTCGGCGAGCTCCAATCCAGCCATACGGATATCCTCGACGTCGGTTACAGACTGAATCGGCTACCTGTTGGTCAGCTGTGGAAAGACAAAAGCCTCTACGTCAAGGCTGATGATCCAGTGGTTCCAGCGGTCTGACGGAGGTCCGAGGTGGAAGTCGACGTGTGCTTCTCGGTAGAGGAATCGTTGACGTGCAACAGCGTGTTGTGCGGCTTGTTGCAGTGGAAACATTTCCTCTTTGACGGGCACGTCTTGCGAGGGTGCGTACCGAGACAGTTGTGGCACAGTGCGTGCCTACTGACCAGAGCCATCCTCTCGGATACAGGCAGATTGCGGAGAACCGGACAGTTAAAATTACGATGGCCCTGACTGCAGAATGAACAGATCGTTGCTACGGGCGCAACCACCTTTCTGGTGGCATGGTGCACGTTGGACGGAGAAGGCCTTTGAACAGGTTTCCTGGAGGAGGTGCGGTAGTCGAAGTCATGAACCCTGACGGGAGTGGTCATTTCGAGAACACGGATTTTCGCCTCGAGAAAGCTCTCCAAGTGAACCCAGGTGCTTCTTTCGGAGGATGACTGTGCACTCTGTGAAGTATTCTCCTCGGTGATGTCTCCTATAATCAAATATCGATTGATTTTCATTTCCCACTCGCGTCTGGTAGAAGGGTCGACCCTTTGAAGGGTCAAGAAGACGACCAACTCATCCCAATACTCCACCGGACACTCGAGGATTTTGAGTGACCGAATTTCCTCCCGCGTACGATCGAGAACTCCGCGAAGATCTCTGGCAGACTCCCGGGTCATAGCAGCGATTCCAAAGAGTGCCGTCAAGTGAGTGTGAACCAGGAGTCGCCGATTCGTGTATCGGTTACAGACTGTGGTCCACGCTGGGTCGAAGTTCGCGTCAGTGCATGCAATGTTCTTAATGAGACGTCCAGCCTCGTCCTTGAGCGCCCGCTTGAGCAGGAAGAGCTTCTGGCTCCCAGGCACGTCCCCTCGTGCGACTACTAGATATTGGAAAGCATCACGAAAGGCTTCCCACTCCGTGTAGTCGCCATGGAACTCAGGAAGATCAAACCTAGGTAGAGACAACGTGGTCGTGGCGTGAGGCGAGGCCTCAGGTCGGTATGCAACCACCTCTGATGATTGGGATGGTGGTAGCAGGTTCCGGAGCTGCTGCAGGGCCTTGAGGTACTCCATCTCGGCCTGACGGTAGCATTTTTCCTTAATGTAGTACGTGTCCTCAGCACCTGTCATCGTGACAAGCTTACTATTATTTTCTTGGAATTTCTTCCAGTAGTCATGAACATCGTCTTCGGCGGTTTGGATAATGTCTGCAGTAGCCTGGAGTTCGCCACTGATGATGCAGTTTTGGAATTGAGAGACTCTTTCTGCGATCGTGACTCGGAGATCCTTTTGGAGCGCCACGGCGGTGGCCAAACCCTCCGGCATGGTTTTTTTGTGAAGACTTGGTATACGTAGTCTTACCAGAGTGAGATAGATTCTGCACCAAGCGTGGTGATGTAATCGAGTGGACCTTGAACTGCCTGGAGCAATGTGGTCCTGTCAGCGGGCCTTGGAGTGACGTTGAACGTGTTCGCGATGTGGGACGAGCATTGACGATGAATCAGCCTGACGGCCTTGAAGAGGTGCGTTGAGCGTGTCCGCGGTATGGGACGAACACTCACAGCGAAGAATAGGCCTGATGACCTTGGAGTAGAATGGAGCGTGTCCGCGACGTGGAACGAGCACTCACGACGATGAATAGGCCTGATGGCCTCGGAGAGACGCGTTGAGCGTGTCCGCGGTGTGGGATGAGCACTCACAGCGAAGATAGGCCGGATGACCTTGGAGGAGCGTTGAGCGTGTCCACCACGTGAGACGAGCACTCACAGAGTTTGATGAGCGCGGGAACGTGATCGGGTTACATGCCGGAATGAGAACGTGTCCGTTCCCCGGTACACACATGTACGATTGGAAATTTAGCACTCACCGTATCACTGAACACGCGGATGGCGACAATAACAATCGGATAACGGAAAACGCGAAGCGGAATGGATCCACGGTGGATCCGGCTCGAAGGTCCAAAAATGTTCGCGCTTTTTCCTGTGGTCTGAATCGGCGGACCACAAGTGTACGCGAAGAAAGGATACACACTGGAGTTAAACTAAATTAATTTTATTCGGGAAATTTTACAAAATGAATTCCAACAACAATCAGACTAACTAAAAATTAACAATCGATGTTCGATCTACTGCCGTGTCTGGTGATGCACTACTAGTGAACTGGCGGGGGGTCTTAGCGACCGTACATAAAAATGCACGGTCAGTTCGAACAGTTCACTTTGCCAGGAGGAAGGAAGGTATGTTGCACGACCGTGCAGGGATGGGAACGGACCAGTCTTAAAATTACTGGCCATTCGGGTTTCTCAGAATCCCGAACATATATAAATATAAAATGTACTAATTCTTTTGTAAGCGATATGAATGTAGTAATTAAATCCAAAATTAAGAAATTTATTTTGGAATTACTTTTTATAAAATTAATAGTATAAAATCATAATATTTTAAACGTGAGTAATGTGACTATAATAAAAATCACACATTTGTTTATGTTTAGCGACGGCGTGTAACAATTTGTCACCAAACTTTAATTATGTTCTTGTTTCTATTTTTGGAGTACGAGTTTCAGACAAAGTATAGAAATTCTTGACGTTTCTCTAAAATGGATTAAGTTTTTGATTAAGAAATTGGTATGAAATAAAAGTTCATATATGTATATATATATATAATAATAATAATAATAATAAATGTACAAATTAATTCGGTGCCTTTTGTACAAAAATGCATGTTTACTTTCAGAAAAATGGAATCATTTCAAATCTCAAAATATCCTTCTTTACTTTGTATAATTTCACATGGTTGATCTGTGTAGCATAAAAAACAGCGGATTTCAAGAAGCTTACAATGCATGGATAAGACGATTGCAAAAGTTGAAACACTTCGAAGAAGAACATTTTGAAAAGGAAAAATTTGCATTTGATTCATCACATGAAGACTAATTTTGTTTAGGGTCGAATATATATATATATATATATATATGTATATGTATATATATACATATATATATGTATATATATACATATATATATATATATATATATATATATATATATATATATATGTATATATATATATATATATATACATATATATATATAGCTCTCGGAAAATGAAACAGAGCTTTACGATTAGTAAAGAGCATATAATTAGTCTGAAATTAAAGGATAGCAGTAGAATATTTAACAAAATATAAATCGTCAAGAGGGTAGAAGAATTCTACAGTAAGCTACACAAACGTGCATCTAATGAAGAAAACGACGATATAAAACTTACAAACCAATATGTCCGACCAGTACTTCCGGAAGAGATCGCATATGGAATAAAAAATATGAAAATTGGAAGGGCAGTAGTGAATGATAGATTAATAGGAGAAATCTTTAAGCTGGTAGGAGAAAAAAAAAGAAAAAGTTCTCGACAACAAATTCACATCGTGTATGGAAAAAAGAATTATCCTAGCTAACTGGAACGAAACCATCGTAATTATTTTTTTACAGGAGAGAAGTTAAAGAGAATTTGAAAAACTACAAGCCAATTATTCTACTATCAGCAATATATACAATCTTTAAAAAAATAATTTCAAAACAAGCGAAGTTAGGTTTCGTTCAACCAAAGACGATTTTGAAGCGGATTTAGTACAATGGACTACATTCAGGCAGTGAGGGAAGTATTGAGTCAGTCAAATGAATATAAAATACCAGTATGTCTTGGATTGATAGACTATGAAAAGGTTTACGACTCTATTACCACATCATCGGTCAAATCTGCATTGAAGAACTAGGGCAGATAGGACACATACATCCAGTTGCTAGATAATATCTACAAGAATGCAAACTTGACGGTGAAGCTACATGAAGGAACAAAAAAGATAAAAATGATGATAATTATAAAACAGGGAGATGCAATTTCCCAGAGAAATTATTTACTGCAACCTTAAGAGAAGTATTCAAATCACTGGACTGGGAGAATAAAGAATTGAATTAAAAAGCGAAAGATTAAGTCACCTCCGATTTGATGACGATATCGTTATCTCCACAAGTACGCCGGAAAAGGATAAAAAGAACAGAAATAGAAGTTAAAAAGTTTATATATCTAGGCCAGCTTATCAACAAAGATGGATTATTCATTGAAGAAAAAAACAGGAGAATAAAAATGGAATAGAGCTTATTTGGACGAAACGCATCGATATTTAAATCATCAATCTCACTCTGTACGAAGAAAAAATATTTCATCAATGTCTACCAGTCCATTCATACAGTAACGAAATATGGGTACTTAACGCCAAAATCATTCAAAGATTCCAAAAAAACACATAGAATTATGGAAAGATACATGCTAGAAAAACGAGAAGAGACAGAAAAAAATATAATTGATATGAAAACAGACAGGAGTCGCAGATGTAATAAGAAGAGTAGTATGATAAAGAAGAGTAATGAGTCTGAAATGGAAGTGGGCGGAGCATGTTAAAAGAAGAGAAGACAATCGATGGACAATAGAAATTATTAACTGGAAACCAGAAATATAAAAAGACCAAGAAAAATACCAATAAACAGGTGGGATAGGGAAATTAAATTTTTTATGGGAAATCAGTGGAAAACAGAGGCATTCAATCGTACAAATTGGAAAATCATATAGAAGAGGCCTTTATCCAGTAGCAGATTGACAGAGGCTGATGATGATGTTGTATTATATATATATGTATATATATATATACATATATATATATATATATATATATATATATATATATATATGCAATAAAAGCATTTTAATTTGTGTGAGGTAAAACTTTATTTTAATTTTTCGACCTACCATTCGTTTGTTATCCAAAGTCTTAACAACATGAAAACAGTTTAGTGAAGACATAGACGATAATGGCTATAAGTACTAGTATTAAAAAAATTACAACACGACACTTACGACTCTAATAACTTGTAATAATATAGATAAAAGTTTTCTTTCCTAAAAAAGAAACCTCCGCAATGTCGAAGTGCTCTTCAATTATAACGCCGCTTATCTTTAAACAACGATTTTACTAAAAATTTATTCACATCAAAAAAATTCCGACAATATAATGTATTCGTTTATGGTTCGACTAAGATTCTAATGATGTGTGTATTTATTATGTTTGTTTAGACAAATCTCGGTAAATATTTGAATACGTACGCTAATAAATAAATACACAAAACATCTTTGTTCGTTTGCTAGATGAATGTACATAATTTAAATGTAAAATACTTCAAACGTAAATGTACCGTTAACACGATATATTTATTTTCAAGTATATTGATTTTGAACTGCTGTTCATTTATTATCTCAGAAGAATATGCTTTTTTAATATATTTTAATGATTTGCATTTCATTAAACTAATTAACTAGAGATATTCTTATTTTAGTTTTTTTAACACCTAGTCATACACGTTTCTTTAAATTCTATTTGTAATTATTATTTTATGATTACAATCGTATCAACAGTATCATAAAATAATATATATATATATATATATATACATATATATTTTTCAAATAAAAAAATACACTTACTCAAAAAATTATTCTTATAACACTATAAATGACATTTTTTTCAAATAATTGATTAGCTGTTGAAATTTGTTCATTTTTTATTATTATGAAATATTATTCACTAATAAAGCCCGATTTCACCATACATGGTCAACAAATATAAAACGTTTTCAAATTTTCTTTCAGAAATTAATTATTCATTTACCTCTAAAACTACAAAGAAAAAAAAGAGAAATTTCTATATCTTATCGCTTTTATATCATCGTCATTCAAATAAGTATACGAATTAGTCAAAGGTATTAAATATTTTTATTTATAAAAATGTGATTTCTGTGGTGTAAAAAATCCATTTGAAAAAGTAAATTTATTTACATTGCGGTTATGTAACCTTTTTTCCATGATAATAGAAGTAAGTAAATTACGAAAAATTGTTTTATATATAATAAATTACATCCATTTTAATACTTGCACAAAAATACAAAAAAAATATACAGTAGGACTAAATTTTTGAATTAATTTTTTCATTAGATACAATTTAATATTAAAAAAATAATTTCTGCCATATTCAAAATTAATGATCACCTTCTACTTCATAAACACCAACTACACAGGAACCAATAAATATTATATTTTAGGTTGGTGCAAAAATAATTGCGGTTTTTATGTATCAAATATAAAGACTCGTATATTAGTTAAAAATTATATATATATATATATATATATATATATATATATATATATATATATATCAAAACAAAGACCATTAACCTGCACACATTTCTCGCAACGGGAAACAAGTTTGTTTATTCCTACAAGATAGAATTCTGGAGTCCTGGAATTATCGAATTCATCGAAAGCGCTTTGAGCTGATATTTGATCTTTGAAATCTTTCTCTCGTAGGAAATTATTCAAATGTTTAAAAAAATAATAATCGGTCGGAGACATGTCCGGAGAACAAGGTGGGTGAGGTAAGGTTTCATAACCTAGTTCATTTAATCTTTTAAAGTCATTTGTGAGACGTGTGATCGGGCATTTTCATGAAGAAGAATTGGTCCTCTTCGATTGACTGATGCTGTCCTTAAACGATGCAACTTCTCATACATTTTTTCAGTTTCCTGATAATATTTTTCTGCTTATATTGTTTCACCAAGATTTAAGAAGTTGTACTAAATAATGCTACTTACCGACAACCAAATAGTAATGATAATCTTTTTTTCATGAACCTTCGGTTTAAAAAACTGTTTTGGTGCTTCTCTTCGGTCTAGCTACTGTGATCAACGTTTTCGACTGGAGTAGAGAATCCAATTTTCATCACATGTAACAATGCGATCAATAAATGAATAATTTTTGTTATGCAAAAGAAGCGCAGAGCAGATTCCGTATCGCCGAATTACTTGATTTTCGTTTAGATCTTACGGCATCCATTTATCCAGCATTTATGGTGTCCTAATTATGCTCAAATGTAGAACAACTTTTGAATGATCAACATTGAGTTCTTCTACCACCTTTCGAGTTGTTTTACGTGAGTCCGTTTCAATAATGGTTCTTAATTCATTATTATCTATCGCTGAAGGATATCCACGTCTCTGCTCATCATCAAGGCTTTCGTTTTCATTACGAAATTTTTGGAACCAGTGTTGAGCTGTACGTTCACTAATTGGCTCTTTGCTAAAAACAAATTTGATATTTCGAGCAGTTTCTGTTGCTTTAAGTCCCAATTAAAACTCATACAACAAAATCGTGCGAATTTTTTTTCTTTCTTTCTATGACTAATTAAAGAGGTTGTATTCAACAATACTAAAGAATGAAAACAATAGATATAAACTGAAATTAGTAGTGCTGATTTCATTGTTTACAATGATGTATCATATGACTATAGCAAAAGATAATGGTAACTAGAAAAATCTGCGCCAAACTTAAAATAATAAAAATCACAATTACTTTTGCAGTCATCTAAAAGTAATGGACATTTTTTATCCTCCCTAGAAAATATAAAGCATCAAAAATGATTAGATAAATGAAAACATAAAATATATACTAATTAAAGTATCTATTACCAGCAAAGAAAAATAGTGAAATAATTAAATAAATTACATTAGAAACCTTAAAAATAATAAAATACGCAAATTTGGCTCGTATATTTAAATTATTAATAGTGTCTAGTATAGTCATTTTTTTTAATCGATAAATAACTCATCTTTCTTTTTATTGAAGAAATTATTATGTATACAATCACAGATTAAATTTTGCAATTATAAAAATCGGTAAAAAAAATGATTTTTATTCTTGTGCCTAAAATTATTTGCATCTTTGAATGCTATAAATCCATTACGTTTGTTAGTAAACCTTCAAGAATAAATTGAAAATAAGAAACAGTTTAAATAAAGACTGTGTTCCCTTTTACAACGCCTGTCTCCCAATTTGATGACTTAATCAGATTTGTATATAATTAATATTATTACTTCTCGAAACTCATACATTTAATAAAATAAAGATGTTTTGAAAAAAAACGATAAATTTGCTATAAAAAATTATGTGAAAAGATTCAATATTTTTATCTATTATATATATATATATATATATATATATATATATATATATATATATATACATTCTATAATAATACCACTTTTATTATTCAAGTTTAAGAAAATACAAGTAGTTCTAAGCAAACTATCATTAATAATAGACTGTAAGATAAATATACGTTTGATAGAATACAAAATAGAATTTCTAATGAAACGTTACAAATGCAGTGTATAATTTTAAGGTCTCCACCTACTGAACGCTCAACAAAAAGCTGAAGACGTACATATGGTTTTGTTTAGAAAAAAATACGTATTTATTTTCCATGTGTCACAGGGAAATGTGTTTGAAATTAATTTTAAATATTGTCTTTCTAATTTAAAAAGACATTCAAAGACGCATTATGGTCCCCCGACTTTTTATTTGCACATGCCGCACTGGAATTTTAAATGTGAATCAACAGTCTGTGGGTACATGCCACCGAAACGAGAACGCATGCCTCGTTAATGTCACCTTTTAATTGAAAACATTTACAGGAAATGATTCATACTTAACAAGAATATATGAATGGCGCATTTTAAAGAAACAATTATCGTAAGACAATAAATTATTTTTTCTGTTATTTTTTACATTTATGTATATATATATATATATATATATATATATATATATATATATATGTTTCAATTTACTTAATGTTATATAGCAGGGTATATCTATATATAATTCAATTTAGGCTTCCATATGAAAGTATTAAAAGAGGGTGCAGGGGTTAACAAAAGTAATGTTATTTTTTATTTAGTATTTTAGTTCAATTCAATACTAAAGTGCAATTGAACTAAAATACTAAATAGAGGATAACAAGTTTTTTTTAATACTTTCTTGTGGATGGCTAAGTTAAATCACTCTATATAACACATGGATTCGGTAATGAAGCAGTAGAAAAAAATAATAATTTATTTCTAGTGGTTCTAGGATTGAGGTCACTAATCAAGAAACTTAAATTTACTCAAATACATTGCATTTACGAAAATAAAGAAATTATTGGAATAATATTTATATATTGTCTATGGTTTTACGGAATCGTTTGAAATTGATGATGAAATTATTTTTAGATGTAAATTAGAAATGACTAATATCAATTGGAATATAAAATATTTTGGATACATACTTTAATAGTTCTATGATAAAAAAGACTCGAAATAAATGTAAATGAGACTAAAATTACGAGGCCATGTTTACAATATTTCAAAAATTATTGCAATTAGGACTCATTACTTAACAATGTCTAGTGTATTAATATATCCAGCCAGACTTATTTAATCAATAAATAAAGTTTCATATATTTTTTAATTTTTGCGTTTTTTTTAATACTTTTGTGTGGAAGCCAAAGTTGAATAACCCTTTATAAAATAGATAAGTCAACGAAAGAAAATGAATCTTTTATCTCTACGATTTTTATAACTAGAATATAAATTCGCTACCATCATTAACGGAGGTTCGATATATTAAGTTAATAGAAAAATATTGCGGATTGTGACCTTCCAATTCATATACAGTTTCATACACTAGCTGTTTTAAGTTTTAATGCCAAAATTTTGTCCCAGCTCTTGATTTGTTGTTCGTGGTTCTGATTCAGCTAACGCTTTCAGTTGATTCCTATGAACTGAAGAATAACGGCCGTAACCTCCTTCATTTTCAAGGCTTTCGATCTTTAATTCAATAGACTAATTTGTAGCAAAATTAATAATAAAACCAAAGTCGATGTTACGAAAATATAGACCGAAAACTACACTATAAATGATATTACTATGAACCCGATGAAAGGACACTTTAATTGAAAAAAAATAAACTTATAGTTCATGAATCAAAAACCGCAATTACTTTTTTATCAATATAATAAATAAAAAGAAAAATAGAATGATAAGAATAAAGCGGATTGAACAGAACGAGTTAGAAAATTAAACAAAGAATGATGTGTGGGAGAGAAAAATGTAAGTTACACGTCTTATAGAAATCTAAAGTTTTGTTTAAATATATAAACATATGATTCTTCATTTATCAGCTATCTTTAATTTTTCCACAGTTTCGAAAAATATGCAACGAGTCAAATTTCGATGAATTATAATTAACTTCTCCAAAATAATCTAATGATGCTTAATAAGAGTGTAGAACTCGTATAAAAATATTGACATTCAAATTATAATTTCTATTTAATAGTACAGAAAATCAATTTCACTATTAATATCCCGCTTAAAAATAAGAAAAATAAACACGTAGCGGAAACAAAACAGAAAACGGTATTTTTATATTTATTTTCATTTATGAACAATAGTGATAGATTTTTGTAAATTTTTCAATTAACTGCTACTTGTTTATGACATTAGCCTTCGCATATTTACGTGGGTCGTTTGATAAGTATGGCAAAAAAGCAAATTCAACACCGTTTTTTGGAAAAAACGATTTTATTTCTTAACATAGTCTCCATTGGGTATTATACACTTGATCCCTTTTTTAATCCTGGCAAAAAAGTAGTTTTTCTCAACATCTGTAAAATATGCTTCGACTTCGCTGATGACATCCTCATTCGACGAAAATTTCTATCCACCAAGTCAAATTTTCAAGTTTGTGAAGAGAAAGAAGTTGCACAGGGTCAAGTTCAGAGAATAGGGTGGATGAGGAATCAATTCGAAGCCTAATTTGTATAATTTTGTCATTGCGACGATCGATTTATGATACGACGCGTTTTCCTGGTGAGAGTATTTTTTTGTGCACCAATCTTGGCCGTTTTTATTTCATCTTTTCTTTGAAACGGTCCAATAATGATGCATAATAGTATTCTGTTATCGTTTTTCCCTTCGTTAAGTGGTAGATCAGAATGATTCCTTTGAAATCCAAAAAAAACAGTCTTCACTTTTTTCAGCGCACTTTCACTAGTCGTTATCCACTGCTTTCACTGCTGATTCGACTCAGGTGTGTAGTGGTGGATCCATGTTTCATCCACGGTGACGAATCGACGTAAAAAGGCCTGCTCGTTTTTTCAATTTTTGCAGCAACTGCTACAATGCTCACTTCAAATATATGTAGAAGTGAACAACGCATCGCTTCTGGTTGAAATTTTACCTATGCTAGTTTGAAAAGTGACACTTGATAGCCGTGACGTTACCAAATATATGGTGGCGCTATTTCATAGAAATTTACTAAACTTATCAAACCACCCACGTATATTTTATGTTTTACCAGAAAGTTAATACAAGGTTCCTATCTGGAGAGTTTTTTATACAGCGAGTAAAGGACTTGTGTTATTTTTTATTAGGACGGTGATGTTATTTCTTTATGACAAAGATCTACGCTTAAAACAATTTTTTTTTATTTGTTTAGTTAACGGAGAGAAATTAATTCTTAACAATGCTTTAGTTTTATATGTATTGATATTCCTATATTAACTATAAGTCAATAAGGCTGTCGAAATTGTGAGTATTATTTCTTCATTTATATAAATAATTATTAAAGTTATAATTTCTTTCACAATAAGTAACTGTCAGACTTATTGAGACAGTTGTATCAATTGTCTACATCTTCTAGATTAAGGAAATGATAAATAAATAATTAAGCTCCAAGTCGGCTTCTGTTTGAAGGGTACGCAGTATGTCACTTGTAGCAAAATTGTATCAAGTATCAGTAGTATTAAATTTCAAGATGTTGGAGTAGGTTGTTCTTCCTCTTTAGTTTTTTTTTATTTGATTTGGATAAAAGAGTTCTTGTGCCTTGATAAAATTTGAGTAATTGTTACAGTCATTAGCATCAAAATAGTTTAAAATTCTATATGTACACGGCCAATATATTAACACAAATTAATTTTTTCTATTACACTTCTAAATATTTTCTACAGCAGTAAAAAAGATATTTTGTTCACATCCGTTGTAATAAATTATATGATTCTTTCAGATTTATTTTAATAAATTTTAAATTCAAAAACTCCTATGCAAAAATCGAAGAAATTAGATTCAGTGATATAGTTGATTATAATCTCTAGCTTTCAGGTATAATTTTCCCACTTAGAAATATTTTATTCAGATAGTTAAATAATACAATTATTTTCTCTGGTAAGTCCGGATAAGTCCGGTGATTGTATCTTCAGTATGTTGTGTAAACATAATGAAAAGAAAGCATAAATCACAGAATTTATCAAACCCGGTCAAACATTAATTTTAAATTAATCTTTTTCTCGTTTTAGCAGAGAATCCACGGTACTTCATTAACCCATAATCAAACATTATTAGGCGATTAAACTTTTTATATGCATGAAATTTGTTTCATCATTGAAAATAATGAGAATGTTCTTCATTAAATCTTTATTCCAAATACGTTTGACGAGAGCCTCAAGTAGTGCACTTTGCCATATATATGCAAGACAATCTGTAAATAATAACTTTTTAATGCAAATGAGATATCAACATATGTTCACATTAAAATTAAGCAGATAGTCTGTATCATGTGACAAGTTGACTATGTGGCTCCTATGTGATGACATTGCGTGATTCATTTACAACATAACCTAAAACAATTAAACATCCAGATATAGGTTAATCATTAGCAGACTTAAATATATTCAACAATTCGCGTAATGTCTTGTTTGCAAATCGTGGATTATGAAAAATCAATTTAAACTTCTTCTTAATTTCGATAAATTTTCCTCCTGGATACGAATGGTACAGTCATTTCTCATTCTTGTTTATTCACCTTCAAGGTTTTGTGCAGTACTTATCAATAAGCTACAATAATTTCATTAAAATAACTAATAATTTAGTCAACAAATGTATAAAAATGAAAAAAATAGTATTGTACAAATTACTAATATACTCTGACTAGAGATAGGAAATATATCTTAATTTATTAGAGAAAACAAGACAAAGAGTTTGTTTTAGTCACATACTGAATAGAAAATAGACACACTTCACAGTGAAGTTCAGTGTTCCAAATAAAGTTTAACTCAGCACTGATTTATTATCAGATACTAACTAAAAATCAGTGGTGGTAAGATAAGAAACAGTAATAACATATAATAAGTTCCATATAACATATAATAAGAAACACAACCGAATATATAATAAGTTCCAATCGAAGGTGTTACTTTAAACAATTTATTGTGGTTCTTTAGGTCGCAGTGTAACATGCGCTGCTTAATATTTGAAAAATTAGAAAAAGTCAAAATACAAACGCATATAAACATGAAGACAATTGAATATACTGTTTTAATATACAGAACCGAAACGGCTGAACCCATAAATAGAACTAAAAAAATCCAACTATCATTCATGAAACAGTATATAACATTTTACTAGATACATTTAAGCACCTGTTTAAGAACACAGTTCTAGAATAGAGTTCATATGGGCTTGTTATAATGTATATACATGTAGCATAACAAACATTACATTTTATACGTGCAATAATAGAGAACAATGAAGTGGTTACTGTTTGCGAACGTCAATGCTTGTCAGAAAATCATGTAAACATGTGCTATAGGATGAGTTAATTAAGGGACGTTACGTTATCGTTTTATGACTTCATCAAACTACGTTTGATTGAAATTGTGATTATTTATTGTTACACGGGTACTGTTGCTACATATAATTCCAACATGAAGTCGCTAAACAAGTTATTTAGTATGGTAATAAAACATGTTGGTGAATCTATAGTAATATGATAATTTGTAAATAATTTTTGTTAAAAAATATCTCATACTCTTTCATATATATATATATATATATATATATATATATTAACTGACACGCTACAATAAAATGTCGCCAATGTTTTCCTATTTATCCTAATAATGTTTTAATTGAATAGGTATTAAGTGGATGTTAATAATAAAATTAAATGTTTATATTTAAATAATTATTGATAAACTTCAGTTAACAATAGACAAACTTGCATGTTATTATTATCTTATTATGAATTGTTGTTATGTCACATAAACAATAATATATTCATACAAATTAATTTTGAAAGTTGAAAGTAATAATAATTCACCATAGACATAAATTATCGGTCACAATCATTTGTAAAAAGTATTAATTCTAAGTAACATCGATCAAAAAGTAAAAAATTATTCTCGATATAAAAAAATATCTATTTAAATTATTTTGATTGACATATATTACTCCATTAAAATATGATGAATGATTTTATCTAGAAACGTTGTGTACTTTTGACAAATGTATGTAAATATTATCTGTATCTAATATTTGTTACATTTTTATTTGACAGAAGAAAACATTTATTCCAGTTCCATTCTTTTTTTTTATTTTTTCCCTAACGATACAAATCTAACAATTTTAACCACGTTTTCAACATTTCTTTTTAAAAAAAGTTAAAGATAGTACTATAAAAAATATTATTTCATTTTTCTGTAGCATAAACTTAATACTAATGTAATTTATTAAATTTTGAGTTATTTTATGACATTTCAAACAGAAAATAATATGTCTGTACAAGTTTTTTAAACTTAATAATTGAAAAAAATTGATTGTAATTCAATGGAACAATATCAAGGAAACAAAAATGAGGTATATGATGAAATTTTAATCAAATTGACTACACATATGTTTTAGTCATATATTTAATATTTGTACTTTGACTTCATCTATCCTAAACATATGAATGAATATATGATAGATTATGTATTATATAATTAAAAAATAGTTGCAATTTTTAATTTTCAGTTACTAATTTTGGAAATTAGATTCAATAATATTTCACATTAAAATTATAAAATTATTAAAAAAATACTCGAAACTAAAATAACACAAATCTTGAATTTCACAAGCTATAAGAAAATAATCAGTTGATAAATGAAAGTATTTACATATGCATATATATATATCAAAAACGTACACATTTATATAATAAAATTCTTTAAATATATAAAAATAAAAACAATATAATTTAATTTTGTATTGAATATGTCTTAACATTAAATATTGCATGGAACAAAAGTTCATAGCGTTTTTAAGGTGAAATTCATGTCAGTGTATACTTATTTATACATATATTTATTCTAATACAAATGTGCAATTTTCATCCACCACCTTTTCCTATATTTCACGTAGTTTTAAAATTCCGTACTTCCAAAGCTTCGCATTTTTCTAAGTGATGAATAGATCCAGGTGGCTTCTGCAGGCTTCCAGGGAACTGAAGTTTTTCCATTATGGGAATTCTGTAGGGACCGAAACAAATGGTAATCTCAAGGTCAAGAGTAGATGAATATGGCAAGCGAGGGCGTCCCAGTCAAACTGCACCAATTTCTGACAGGTTTGCAAAGAGATGTGAGGTCTAGCATTGTCTTGGTGGAAAACGATACTCTTTCAATTGGCCAAGTTTGGACGCTTTTGATGGATTGCTTCCTTTAATTGGTTCAGTTGAGCACAATACTTCTCGGAATTTATTATCTGACTATTTGGGAGAAACTCATAATACACAACACCCTTCCAATTCCATCAGGTACACAAGATTACCTTCTTCGATTCGTTTTTGGAGTGCCTACGAAGGCTTATTTTGTTTTATCCAAGAATTTTTGATCCACATTATTGTAGATGATTCATTTTTCATCGCACATGATTAATAGTTTCAGAACGAGTCGTTTTGGTTTCTTTTAAGAAGCAAATCACTGATGGAAAAGCGTTCCATTAAATTTCTTTCAGTTAAATTATGAGGCACCCAAAGATCGTACCGATTCACATATCCATGTGTCTCCAATTACTTCACAACCCAAAGAGACCCCTGCAGTATCTCTGCGATGTCCCATGTCATGTTACGTTGATTATTTACAATGATAGATCAGTATCACTGCAGTCCTACCAGAATGCTTCCGATCCTCTAGGTCGAATTTTTCATCTCTGAACCAAGCGAACCATTTTCGAACAGAACTGCCCGCTACGGCACCTTCTCCATAAACGCCAGATATCTTTTTTGCTGTCTCTGCAGTGCTTTTCCCTATCCGGATATAAAACAGTATCAAATGATGAAAATGCACCTTATATTCCTCCATTTTAAATCTTAAATTTAACAGAATTTAAAATTCTGAAAACTGCACGAAAATATCAGAAAACGATACACTGAAATATCGTTTATTAAAATGACACATATGGAGTCATGTCGTATAATCGAGATACGCGCGAAACTGCAATTAATGACATCTATTGGAAAACACTACGAACTTTTGTTTCAACCCAATATTTTTCTGAAGTTCTCTTTGATTCTAGTACTTTTTTAAATGAAAAGGCTATAATTTATAAATTTTAGTAAAATTGATAAAATTATTTATACTAATAAGAAATATATCTGTCAATTTATTTTTGAAGTAATAGCTTCAACCTTCGTGTACTCTGCACTGAATTCTTTATAATTAATTTTTACAGACTGGTATTTATATTTATTAATAGGTCCATATAAGTTCTCTTTGCTTTAAATTTCGAAAAGAAATCTTTTTGACAATTATTTTTGAAAAATTTAAATAGGTTAATTTTGTAATATATATATATATATATATATATATATATATATATATATATATATATAAATAACATATTTATTCTAATACATTTACTCACTTAAAAGGGAATATATTACAATTTATCATATTAAAAAAAGAAATAAGTATATTATTTCTAAAATAAACATAGCTAGATTATTAAATACAGTTAATTCTGCTAATAGAATTAAAATTCAAAAGAATTACTTAATTACACATTTTACGGTCAATACATATAATCAAAATGAATCACTTAAGCGTTTTTTATAAAGCACTCACAAATTTACTGCTTGAGATAGTTTCGGAATTAATTTTAACGAAGTCCTCTCTGGTATGTATCTAATGAATCTGACAGATGGTATAATATAAAAATATATCACAGCTTTTCTTGGAACAAATCTGTCAAATTAAAAACTATGCAGTAATTTGCCAATTTAAAAACAGAACACGCACTCATTTAGAAGCAGTCGGTATCAGGGAGAATCATTTGTATAAAATTATATTACCTAGAATTACTACTACGACTTTATATATATATATATATATATATATATTTATATATATATATACATATATATATATACATATATATATATATATATATATATATATATATATATGTGTGTGTGTGTGTATGTACGTGTATGTTAGTATACAGTAGAAAAGAGAAGTTATAAATGTAAATTAAAAATATTGTAAGTTTTTAAATAATATGTTGTAAAATTAATAAATCTTTTATTTTGACATGTTCATTTTTTAAATCACATAAGTTTTTAGCGTCTACAACTAGTTTTGACGTTCATGCCTTGTACTTCAGATAGCTATAGATAATATATATATATATATATATATATATATATATATATATATATATATACATATATACATATTTGAAGAGAGAGATAGAATGAGAGATAAAGGAGGTGTGAGAGAATTAAATTTTATTTTTAATTGATAAATAATTCTTTGTTTAGTAAAATTGTGTAATATAATCAACAAAATGTCTCAATCTTATTCTTTTTAATAATAAAAACCACATTTCTCGTCACTTTGTCCGCAGTGAGGCCGTTTGCCGCCGTCTAGCGAATTTGGTGTATAAAAATTTTTTAACAATGAATAAGTTACAAGTTTAATTCATTAAGTTTCGTTCTTCTTTTATTTTCAAATATATTGTGTTGTAAGAAGCAATAAACAGTTTTTCTTTCTATGTTTCTTTCTATTTTTCGTAAATTTTGACGGAATATATATTAGTTATTAAATAAAACAGTAATATAGCGTTAAGGCGCTAATATTCCATAAAATATGAATAATTATATATGCAATTTGTGGATGAAATTATCTGAGAGCTACGTAAACTACACAATTGCGTGCAAGATAGATGAATAACAACAAATAATCGAAATTAGTTGTGTAGCTGTTTAAAATATAATTTAACGTATTTTTGGATGTGCTAAAATTTCCACTTTATTGATGAATACTCATTTTATAATTTCGAATAATTTCAACATTTTACATTTCCCATCTTGTACAAAACCGACGACTTTTAATTTTTTCAGTTAAATTTGTCTTAATTTTCTTTATTATTATTTATTTTAAAGTAGTATTTAACTACAGATCTTCGATATTTACTTCTCATAGGGGTAAATTAATATTGAATATTTATGAGTATTATGATCCGAATATTTCATTTTATTTATTGAGTCAAAATAGAACTGTTTAAAGAGTAACATTAATTATTTTACAAAATTTCCAATAAATTTTATAAGATATAATTAAGGATTTACATTATATTTTTTCACATATTAGGCTTTCTGACATTTTTGAAATAAGTTTATACAACTACTATGTACCAGCAGTGAACCAGATAACAAAAAATTCTTTTTAGTAAATTTTAAGTAATATCTGTGCTATGTCCATTTCTGTAATAAAACGTAAATGCATATGTGGCTGTGATTACATTTGGGTTTGATCACCAGTTGGTATTTTTTAGTTTATATCCCTGTATACATACACTTGACCATTGCAAAGAGTATATTAAAATAATTGTTTTTACAAATGAATTCTTTTTACATCCCAAAAATCACAAAAAATATTTATGGTAAAAATTGTTTAATAAATACCATTATTGATCATTTTTTATTGTTATTTATACACGTTTCAATGGCGATGCTAAAATCGTTAACGTATATAAATGAATGAATATTTAACATTTTTAAAATTAAATCATGTATATATATATATATATATATATATATATATATATATATATATGTATATATATACAACTGTTAATGGTTCCAACCAAACACCGTGTTATGTGAAACCGTCTTGTACGATATTCAAAGTTCATGTCATGTTCATGTTGATTTATTGGACGGCACGTTGTCCTGGTGAAAAAATACTTTTTTGTGCGCCAATCTTAGCCGTTTTCGTTTCAGCTTTTCATTCAAACGGTCCAATAATGTTGCATAATAGACTCCTGTTATCGTTTCTCCCTTCATTAAGTAGTCAATCAGGATGGTTCCTTGAGAATACCAAAAACAGTGGCCACATCTTCTCAGCCGACAAAACGGTTTTCGCCTCTTTTGGCGGACTTTCACTAGTCGTTGTGACTGTTGACACTGCTTTGACTGCTGCTTCGATTCAGGTGTGTAGTGGTGGATACATGTTTCATCATGGTTATGAATCTACCAAAAAGCCCTGCTCGTTTTTGTTCATTTTGCGGCAACTGTTACAATTCTCGATTCAAAGATCTGTAGAATGTAAACAACGCCTCGCTTCTGGCTGAAATTTCGCCTAAGTTGAAAAATGACACTTGATAGCCGTGACATTACCACATGAATGTGGCGTCACGTTATAGAAATGTACCACAGTTATCAAAGGACCGCGTATTTAATTATGTACTAATATATTAATAGAATTTACAAAATGTGAAAGAAATTATTTTAATAATATCTACATATCTGCAACTCAAGGCCACAGCGAGATATGTTGAAAGATACATTTTGAGATATTTAACTATTAAAATTGTTTTATTAATAAAAAATCGTTATCATGTAATTTAAATTAAATAATTTTTTTGCAACTCGAAGATATCAAGTAATGATTAACTAACAGAATATCTTAATATTTAGTCTTAATCATGATTTTTCTCCCATTTCGTTCCCCTTGCATGCATAAAACCGCTTTATAAACACAGTGCTATACAAGATATTGTCGCAATTTTTTATCCGTGTTAAATCGAATCCGCGTTTTAAAAGTAACCTCTTATATGAGAGTTTGTTGTATATATATATATATATATATATATATATATATATATATATATATATATATACACATATATATATATATATATATATATATATATATTCGATTGGTAAGAAAATAATTGCGGTTTATGACCTTCAAATTCATATACATTTTTCTCTTTTTTGATTTTCCTAGCTTTTTTAAGTGGTCCAGAACTGACTAACGCCTAACCTTTGGGCAAACTGTTAAATTGTTGTGCATTGGTCTGATTTAACTAACGCCTTCAATTAGTTGTTATGAACTAAAGGACTCCCACAATCTTCTTCATCTTCAAGGCTCTCGTCTCCAACAAGAAATTTTTGGAACCACCATTGCACTGTATGTTCCTTAATGGTACCCATATCAAAAGTATTGTTCATTTACAAGCAGTTTCTGCTGCTTTACCACCCGTTTTGAACTCATACAAAAAATTGCTCTTATTGGATTCTTTTTTACCTTTAATTCAATAGCTCAATAGCAAAATTAATAATTAAACCAATGCCAATGTTACCAAAATACAGACTGAAAATGTACTTTAAAGTCATATACACATGAGCACGATGAAATGACACTTTCAGTGAAAAAGTTGAAGGTTAGAATTTAGAAAATAAAAACCGAAATTATTTTCCTATTTACCATATATATATATATATGATTTTTACTTATTGTATCTAAATGATCTTAAGGCATTTCTTTAACGTTCAATGTCTCCAATAGTTCGTTATTTTGTTCAGATTAATTTCATATTAGTATTTCAGTAATTTACTGTTTAAAAAACATAGCTATTGCTATGGTCCGGTCAGCTGTTTGAAATGTATTGAATTTGTGTTTCTATTAATTGTTTATTTTTGTATTTTCTAATATTATTCTTTGTGTTATTTTAAAGATTTTTTGAAACATTGTATTCGAAACCGTTTAAAGATATTTATGAAGGCGACCGCCGATGGGTTAAATAATGTTCTTATTTTTTTACTTATTCGTACATTAATTTAAATCTATATTGTATACATTTTGTTTATAATTAAACACCCAATATGCTCATATCTTGACTCTCTATATATATATATATATATATATATATATATATGTCAATATGTCTATATGTATATACTTACTCATATACACGTGGTAGAATATATATCTATAGCTATATATTTTATATATTATTTGCTGTTTTTTTTTATTACTTTTTAAGACACTGTAGGCGGTTGAATAGACTTTAATACATTAGGCAGTTGATTATCTTAAGTAAATATTTTTGTTGTTATAAACATTCATGCTTTGAATAGTAGTCTGTCTATGTTATATTTGATTTATTTTATTAGATTTAATTTTGCATGTATGTACATACAAAAGAAAATTAAATCTCATCTTATAAATCATCAAATACCTTTACAGATCATTCGTGGTTAAACGTTTTGGACTAATATATCTAGTTGGACCTGTTTGAGTTCGTCTACCTGAAGCTTTCCAGCACACTATTCCTCCATTTTGAATACCAATAAAGTACTAAAATTGCACATAATTCCAGATTACATATAATAAGACATACAGTATGAGTCAACCGACACTTAGAGATGAATACACTGTACCTCTTGAGATTAGCGTAGTAGTGTCTCACGTCTTTGCGATCATCTGCTGAACAAAGATCTCGTCAAAGTGTATTAGTTTCTTCCACTATTAACTATTCAGTTTGATTTTTTTCGATATAGTTCAATGTATTTTTTAAAGTATATATATATATATATATATATATATATATATATATATATATATATATATATATATATGATGGATGTAAAAATTCTGGAGTTTATGAACGAATACAAAAAGATGACCAATTTCTGCTTATAAAAATATGATATATTTATTATTTTTAAAATTTTATAAACTTACAAAAAACGGAAATAGCAGTTGAAAATATTTTATCACTTGCAATATTTTTTTAAAGAAATCCATCCTAGTTTTTATGGAAACACTTTTTTTACTCATGCGCATTGATTGCTTTCTCTAAGAAATTAATAAGTCGTATAAACTTTTCTTATACAGATTTTAATATAGCTTTTATGCACTTTAAATATACTTTACATTTTTCTAGATTCTATTATTATTTTAGTATTCTGTTCCATAATTCAAAACTTTTATTTCTAATATAGTCAATAAGTGTACCGTAAGTTTTTAATTAAGATATTATGTTGTCCAACGAATTTTCTGATTTTTTTTAGTTGGAAAACGTGTTCAAATGATGAATGTCTTAAAAATAATATTGTAAGCACATAATAATATGTTCAAACGTTGAGGAACGTGTCTAGCTCAAGTACATTGTGACATAAGTGTACTGAATCGTTTCAAATATGCGTTATGTAATTTAGAATTTTCAAAATACAATTCTATTATACAATCGTTTGATACAATTATTTTTATTTCTAAAAGTAAAATATACACATTTCAGATACTCTGAAAAATGTTAAGTTAATAGTTTATATAAATAATATACATAGCATATACAGATACACACACACTCATATATATATATATATATATATATATATATATATATATATGCATAAGTATATAATTTCTTGCTAGTTATTTATTCTGAAGGAATACTCCCTTTTAACTGATATCTTTTTGAAATACATCACGCAAAATACTTAATAAAATATTCATTACAAAAGTATGATTTGTTCCATTTCCTCGTATTACTTCTGAAAGGATAGTTTAGAATGAAAATTTGTACGACATAGAAGATATAATTGAATTTAAATCAATATTCCAAAGAACCCCCTTACGTTTATATAAATGCAGATAACAATTTTGTATATTTTCTTTATCACGATATATAAATTACAGTATTTAGTCTGAAGAATTATTGTTAAATACTTTTTGAAAAATGATACGGTGAAGAACTATGGTAAAATGATATATTTTTTTCTAAACTATCGGTAAACAATGGGACAAATACAAAATAGTAAAATATTAAAAGATATTATCAAATGATATAAATAAATAACAATGTCACTGATTAGAGTTTTTCATAGGTGAAAATAAATGTATTTTATCTACAATATGATAATATTTTAAATATTTAGAGAATAGCCTTATACATCTATATTTATGCATATATTACACAAAGGTTTTTATAATGTATACGTGGTCTCAAATTGCAACAATTATATGTCTCAGACATTTTTCTGGTTCTTTATAGCTAAATTGTTTTGTTCTGTATTTATAAAATAATAGCTTTTTGTTTATGAAATTACCGATTATGCAAATTCTTAATGTTGACACTATTTTTATTAATTAAATATTACTGTGTCATTGGTTTATGTCGAAGTAAATCGAAAAACTTTCTTTGGTTGCAGAAGATATCACATTGTCAGTGACTTTAATATATAGTAGATCGTACTAAATAAAATGGGCCATATAGTAAAGTTAGTATAATTTTATTTATGAAATTAAATGTGTCATAATGCTCCGGATACAACTTACAACATTAATATAGAATTTGAGAAAATATTACCATTAACGGACAGTGTGACATTGAACAGTATACACATCCTTTTTTATGATATTCAGATCACTTCTTTATTTAGCATCAGAAACATACCATCAATTTATGAGTAATTTGGTTTTAATAGCATTTAATCTTTGTAATTTATCATTAAACAAAGGTGCTTGTGACAATTGTTCAGAATATAAAAGTATTAAAAGTCTTGAAATGATTTGATTTCTCATTAAAAAATAATATATAAATAATAGTCAGTATAAGACAAAGCTCATTCCAAATGAGATTTTAGTCTTTTTAGAATTAAGAAGTCTACTAACAAGAAAAAATTGTCAGGTGACAACATTAACTGTTCTTGTGGTTGAAACGTTATGAAACTTGTTTGATATTGTAATATTGAAAAATAATAATTTTTGTTATATATATATATATATATATATATATATATATATATATATATATAACATGATCTTAAATTAAACGCGTTTTAGTTAAATATAAATCATGAAAGAAAAAAATATAGTAGAAATTTATCTCAAGTGTTATATAAATAAATGAACTGTATTTTTCAAAGCTTCTGAAAGTAAGTGATAGATGTAAGTTGTATTTTTTTAAAAAAAAAAAGCGAAACGTAGAAGAAGTATAAGTTATTTCGTGTGTTAGGATAAGACATGTGAAAATATACATCTTTGCTGAAGTTTTAACTGAAACTCGTTGTAAATATATTTTATGTGAGTGTATGGTTGTTATATGTATCCTATATTATATATATATATATATATATATATATATATATATATATATATATATATATATATATATATATATGCTTGTTTATTTACTATTAGTATTCGTGTTCGAAATAAGTATCTTTGTATTTATAAAAAATAATTTCATCGTATAATTTTTATGAAACAAATTTTTTTTCGCGTAGATCACCTCCTCGCAACGTCACTCCCCCCGCAACATTATGAAAGTAGCACGTTAACCGTTTCCATCTCCGATGTTCCACGAATTCAATGTTAGTCGATTCCATTGAAACAGTATTCGGGAACGGCTAGTTGTATGTTGGTCTCTCCAGATGTATCTCTAAACAGGGTATCAAGTTTCAGTGTACAGAAGAATACAAATTAATTACGGATATCGTGTATACAGAAGTTTTAGAATAAGTTACAATAAGTTTTCTTTTCATTTTCACTATTTTCACGGTTTCATTTAAAATCAAGTAATAAATTTCATTACACAGTATCCATTTATTTTGTTTCATTTTTCATTTAAAAAGTGTTAACACTTAACAAGAGCGAGCGAAGTGACCGGGAGAAGACTCCCTGAGGCCGTGTAGATTGCGGAGCTCCCTATTAATTAAAAAAGGCAATTCAACTGAAAAATTAAAAATAATTATATTTTGATTTAAAATGTATTTTCACATATGAATCAATACGTATTCTTTATTCTGGTTTCGCGCTTTTAGGGTAGACCGATTCGGCGGACCACCATATACGACCACAATTATACGCGAATAAGGAAGGAAATGCGAAATTGAACACATAAACTTTATTGTATGTCAAGGTTACAAAAGAATTTACAAAGAAATATAAAAAGGTAGAAAAGATGGATGTTACAATGGAGCACGGCGTCATCACTGTAGTCCGAGGCGGTTCTTGATGTACTGTCTGTTCTGTACTCGTTTCTGTACTGATCGGTTCTATTGTTGCTGTTAATTATTGTTTTTTATTCTGCCTGTGATGCACCATTGTCGCCAGCCGTGCACACGTGCTTGAGCGGTGCCAAGCACATGCCACAAGGCGGTATATCAAGCCTGTTGATTGTTGATTGAAAGGAAGGTATGAGATTGTACACTAGTTTCAGAATTACAAGTACCCCGAACATTCTGATTTGTCCATCATTTTGAGAGTGTGGAAGAATGGAAAGACTAAAAAAGCACATTTTTTCTTTGACATTCAAGCTGGTGTTGTAAAATACAAATAAGTTACATCAGAATGTATAATAAGAAATAGTGGAAAATATTATATTTGTTTACTACTTTCTTCTTAATTTTAATTCTTCATAGTCTTAAGTTTGCAGAAGATGTTTGATAATTATTTTTCTCGATTATTAGAAAAATTAAAATTTGTGGACAATTAGACATTATATATACATATATATATATATATTTATCATCATCATCATCTTCAGCCCCTGTTAATCCACTGCTGAATAAAGGCCTCTTCCATGATTTTCCATTTTGTATATATATATATATATATATATATATATATATATATATATATATATATGTACATATTAGGGTGGTAGAAAAATAATTGCAGTTTATGAGCTTTAAATTTATATATATTTTTTTAATTTAAGTGGTTTTTAAGTGGTCCAGAACTAATGGATGACTAACATCTAACGTTTTTGTAAGCCCTCGAATTTCTATGGGTGATTCTAATTCAACTAACACTTTCAATTGATCGTTATGAACTGAAGAAGAACACCCACGACCTTTATCTTCAAGGCTCTCGTCCCCAGTACGAAATTTTTGGAACTACTATTGCACTGTAAGTTCCTTAATCGTATCAATACCAAAGGTATCATTTAGTTACTAAAAACAACGACCGTTTTGAGTTCATATAAAAAAATGGTCTTATTTACTTCTTTTCCATCTTTAATTTTATAGCCCAATTTGAAGCAAAATTAATAATAAAACCAAAGTCCATGTTACCAAAACATAGATCAAAAAATGCACTTTAAAATAATATTAACATGAGAACGATGATATGACACTTTAATTGAAAAAAATGAAGGTTATAATTTAGAAAACAAAAACCGCAATTATTTTTCTACCAACTTTATATATACACACATATATATATATATATATATATGTGTGTGTGTGTGTGTGTGTGTGTGTGTGTTTTAACATATAAAATACAAATACAAGATAACGGCTAACATATTTTTTGCAGTTCATTCTATTTAATGGTCTGAGAATTTATTTGGAATCAAAATAATAAAAAATAATTTCGTTAGAATATTAAGTTATCCGACTATTAAATAGTAAAAGTATATATAAATTATACTCTGACACTTTGTCTGATTATAAAGTTTATATGCGAGGAATGACTTAGTTCAGCACAAGAATTTATAACTTTTGTATCGTTTAAATTATTAGTATAAAATAAAATAAGAAAGAAAGTTTAGAATATTTCTAAGAGTGCATTTAGTTTTCAACATAATCACCACCATTGTAATTACATTTCTATCAACATGTAACAAGTTTCTTTATTCTGTCAGTGAAGAAATTCTGGTTTTGTTTTTCTAACCTAAACCTTTGTAGCGTTAGCAAAAAATTTCATTTATGAAAATGAATTTAGCAACAGTGCCAAAACTAAGTTGTAAAATAATTAATCCCCGGAATTAATCTTACGATTTTCTGTCCTCAAAAACTAAAATGGTAAGGAGTCATTGTGTTCGGTGGTCTCCATGCACGTAGAACGTTTTCAATGGATTCTCATTCCGTTCATTCTTTGACTGTAATGATCCCTGACTCTATTTCACTAGTTTCCTTTTAGAATCTAGATTATGGTAGCAAATTGTGGTTTTATTTTCTGTAATAATGAACTAACTTACTTTTTTCTCCCATCCACCACAAATACTTAATATAACATTTAACACATTGTTTTTTTTTTGACCAATAGAAGTTTCGACACTCCTCTTTCACTGATCTTATTTATGTTAAGATGACAATTCATAATATGTAGATTTGTTTTTCTGAAAGTCCATACCTCTGTACTATTTTTTTTTTGTTTTAGTTTTGTATCTTGCAATACTTCAGTATTCACTGAATCAGTTATTTTCGAAATTATCGCTTTGCAGTTTTGCTCTCATGTGAGTTGACTTTAACACAATCTTTTTCTTAATTAAACAATTTAATTCGATTTTTATTATTGAGAATGAAGAAAACGGTTTCGGTGCATATCATTAAACATTACGCGTGTTTACTCGAAAGTGTACTGGGTACAGCTCACTGAAATGAAAATTTTACAAATTAACTAAACATTTACCAAATGATGCTTGACACATGAAATGTAGTGTTACTTAACAGAACAAAGAATTTAACAAGAAAACGACCTATCAATTCATGTTTAAACATGATTCTACTAGCATGTTTTTGATTCTGTAGGTAATATAAATCAAGAAACATTAATTTTTACAATATAGTTCTTGGCATTAGGTAAATTCACTTTCATAAATGAATACTTTACTTACCCCAAATCACAAAAAAATCTAATTAAAAATGATCAATAATCAATTTTTTCTGATAATTTTTTCTTATTACTTATGTACATTCCAATGGTGCTATCATTATTAAACCACTAACATTTGAAAAACATTTTTATGTTCCACTGAAAGCAATTATTCATATTTTCTTCGCAAAAATGTGGTCTGTGGACAAATAAGTTATTCATTGGGAAAATACTGTCATAGAAAAATAAAACGTAAACATTAAAAAGTATTCTTCATATTCACAAATTAATTATTTTTTCATTCCAAAAATAACACACATGTTTCCGGTCAAAAATATCTAATAAGTTATTATTGATTATTTTTGATTGAAAAATTTGTGTGTTTTGTGGAATGAAAAAAGAGTTCAATTGTGAAAGTGAATTTAGTCACAGTGACAAAATTGTATGCTTTTTCATGATTTATTTAAATACATATACTCCCTTACCTCTATAAAATGAAATATGATTTGTTTTAGTTTTATAAACAGTATATTTCACATTTATGTTCAAATTCATATTATTCTTGCATTAGAAAATACTTCGAAGTGCTCTACAACAAAATATGGAAATATACATTATAATAGATTCTAATTTAATTATAATATTTGATACAACTGAAACAAAAAGTTGTATTGTTTGTGAATATTATATATATATATATATATATATATATATATATATATATATATATATATATATATATATATATAATATTAACTATAAAACTAGAAATTCTTGTCAAAAGCAAAACCATTTTTTGCAAATTAAATTTATCCTCTAGAGGAAAGTTCAATGACATTTTAATTTTCTCTTTTTTAAAATCAATATCCACTGATTATCGATCTGTATGTATCGATTCAGAGTTATAATAAATTTATGTTTTAAAAATACTATAATTATTAAAACACAAATACATACTGCATTATATGAGTGTTCTTTTGAATCAACACATCCGTATCACAGTCATTAGGCTACGTACAATATTAACTACTAATCAAGTATAAACTGATGTTATTGAAAACTAATTCTAAAACGTTAAATTATTTTTAAATACGTTTTAAAATAGGATGACAATAAAGATAACGTGAATAAACAAATGTTTGTATAATATTCAGCTGCCGGATACCAAACAAAAAAAAAGTGTTTATAGCATCCCTGTCTCCATTTTTCTGATAACTTCAAGTGTCTCGAGGCATTTTATGGCGCACAACTGCAGTTGATTCTTATAAGGCTGTGTTTATAATTTTAGTTGTATGTTCGGTATTCAGTTCTGGTAGATAATATACACTTAAGTTTCACGTTCCGAAAAACGAACACATTCATTTACTATTTCATATTTTTTCGTTTCTCTTTAATTCTTGGTATTTCATTTACTGGTATGTATATATATATATATATATATATATATATATATATATATATATATATATATATATTCTGTAAGTAATAAAAATACAAAAAGTTATACTAAATGTTTTTATCAATATTTTGATTAATATATAATATCCTTTGTTTATTTTCTCTTTAAATAACATGATTATAATACGAAAAAATCACAATGATAAAACTAATTAAGATCATAACTATTTAAAAAGTATGTACATAGAATTAAAGTACAAATGATAAGAAAAAATGTTAATCGCGTGATTCATAAAAAGTTAATTGTGAGTTTTATAATCATTTTAACAAACAGCGTACATTAGTAATGGTTTTGTTGTATTTCTCTTCATATTTTTTTCAATGTTATTCTGTCATTTTTATAATTCATTAGTTCTAATTAATTAATATATATATATATATATATATATATATATATATATATATATATATATATATATATATATATATATGTATATATATATATATATATATATATATATATATATATATATATATACAGGTCTAGCAAAAAACAAAGTCGTTTAAAACTACCTTCAATTTTTTTCCTTTTGTAATATTTTCATTTTTATTTATTTCCCAAAATAAATAAAGATGAAAAAAGAGGCTCTGATATTTTTTAATTCATAGTAAATTGGAAAATCGGAATATTGAATATTAATTGACTTAAATTTATATATATATATATATATATATATATATATATATATATCTATATATATACATATATATATATATATATATATATATATATATATATATATATATATATATATATATATATCTATATATATACATATATATATATATATATATATATATATATATATGTATATATACATATATACATATATATACACAGGTGGCATAAAAAGAGTAAAGGGTTTTAAAACATTAATATTTTTTGTTTTGTAATATTTTTATCTCTTTCTACTTTCCAAAATATAGTATAAAGATAGGTAAATTTTCATGATTACATATAAAAAATGACATCACATTAGTGATTCCCATTCTCAACTACACAAAGTCGAGCTCTTTTTAAATCATTTTGCATCACTTTTTTTGGAATTTTTGGACATAACATTCGAATTTCTCTTTGTTTGTCGTTCTTTAGCTGCAAGATGGTTTTTGGTTTATTGAAGTATACACGTTCTTTTAAGTAGACGCAAAGAAAGAAATCAGAATGACTTACGTGGACGCATAGTCCAATTAAAATTGCTGTTCCTTGAAATTATGCGTTCATCAAAAATGTCTCGTAAAAGTTCCATAACAAGTCTTGTTATGTGCGTTATGGCTCCATCTTATTGGAACCACATCTGTAGACGATTATCGACAGCTAGACTCAAAAAAATTCTATCATATTACGGTTTTGAGCACCATTTATGCTTATAGCAGTACCGTCTTCATTTTCGAAGCAATGAAAGCCTATAATCATTTCGAACGTTGTTTCGCATCAAACAGTACACTTAAATGGATGTAATCGTTACTGATGAAGTGCTCTTAGATTCTTCTGTATCTCATATTTTACAGTTGTGTCTGTTCACGAAGCCATTTGAGTGGAAATGAGCTCCATTACTCGTTATCGAATTGTGAATAAATTCATTATTTTCTTCTGTCTGTTGGCGAAACTGATTGAATAATTAAGCCGATGTTGCTAATATGTTGGCTTTAGCTCTTACACGAGCGGCATTTTCTATAGGAACATTTTTAATCCGACCAAACTCCTTTGCAGTGACCTCTGAGATATTCCAAGTCGGTTCAGAACTCTCCTGTACACAATAAATATTTTCCTCAGTTAGAGCCGAACGATGTCTTCCAGATCCTGAACTGCTACTAACTACACCTTGTTATCAAAAACTTACAACCAAACGATTAATCATTGACTCCGATGGTGTTGTACTAACATTCAAATAACGACAATATGCTGGCTGCATCAAAATAATTGAATGCTGATTTTCAAAATAAAATTCAATTCTTTTATTAGGTTGTTCCACCATGTACCTTTCCATGATAATTTCACAAAGTTTTATTAAGAAATTCTGTAAAAAAAGAGAAAAAAACATTTAAACAAAAAAATTATTAACTATTAAAACCTTTTCGTTCTCTTTGCCCCATTTTATATTTGCATCTATTTGCAGAAAACATACGAAATATATATTTATTCGCACATATTTGTATTGAAATCCGTATGTATTACATTTAAAAGAAATAATTTTAGAATCGTGTTTACTTGGTGCATTTTAGTTTTTCAGTATATATTTTTTTGGATAATTTTGAATGTAGAGCTAATCTTTCAAGTGTAACTTAATTTTACTCTACATATTAAATGACTAGACGAATACTACAAATTAGATTTTACATTGCTTTGTTTTTTTAGTTCCTCATTTTAAAATCGAAAAGATAGTGAGCATTTTTTTCTTAATATGTTTTTTCCGAAATCTGGATTAAATATTATTATTTAATGAAATATGTTTGACATAAATTTGTTTTAGTATCTTTAATTTTCATATAGTGCTTCATTTATTTATTGCTATGTATGACCATATATATATACGAGTATATATATATATATATATACTTAATAATATTTAGTTTTTCTTTCAATTTATCATACCTAATATTTAATATTTAATTCATTGTTTAAAAACACATGTTTCTCATTTATCAATTTTTCTCCTATACTCAAAAAGAAATGTATTGTAAGTAAAGAGCCTAACATGAGCAGTTTTAACTTTAGAATACTTTTAAAGGTGATTTTTTTTGAAAAATTACAAATGTTGAATCGGTAATGTACTTTAAAAAAGGCTTATATACTGAAATGTAAACGTTTTTATTTTCTGTATTTTTTCTATTCTCTTTTAAATTATTAGGCACATGTTTTTATCCGCGTTTCGGTTAAAATATGTATACATTAATTTTATGTTATTTACTTTTCTATTTGATTGAATAGTGAATTTCTTTTTATGATCAATAATTATTTTTTTATCGATGTCTTCATGAACAATTCCATTAAAAATAAACTGTTTCCCCATAGACCGTTGTTCTTATTGACCACTCCCACGTCGCGTTTCGATGTATCCGTCATCTTCAGGTCGTTTTAATGAATAAAGTTTCACGATTGAAATTTAACTTCAGTTCTGTTTCAGTCGTGTAACTTTACTCATTAAAAGTAACTGAAAATGACATATGCGTCGAAGCCAGTTGTAGTAATACTTAACAAAAATGGATTGTTGTTTATTCGTTTTCGTCTTAATAGTAACATTTGTGAAAAGCGTATATTAGTGATTCCAAATAATTTTTGAAAGAAAATACCTTACCTTATCTTATCTTCGGAGGTTCTTCTAGGTAAAAAAGATTATAAATTAAAATTAATGGATTTATTTAAAAAGTAATTTATATTTATCACTTACAATTTATTCATGTAAGAGCATTATAAATACATATTGAACTAACTTTTATAAAAGAATTAATTTATTGAAAGAATAAGAATGAGTCACAACATAAGAATAATAAAACAAAAGCAATGCATGTAAATTAGACAGAACACATTATTTCAAAAATCACTGTACAGCAGAAAGCAATAGGAATGCTTGGCTTACTTTTATACAAGTGATATTGCTTATCTATTTTTATAGTTTCATAACTTCCTTTAAATATATAATTTTCTAATATTTATATCCTTTTTGAGATTATATTCACTTACTGGCATTTATTATAACTCTTATTATCGTTTTTTTTTCTATTTTGAAAATTTTTACTTCATTATATCCTACAATTTTTACAATTTGTAATGGATTGTCTACTTTTTCATCTTATATAATTAGAATTTTGATTATTTCTTTTTGAACTTATCTTTTCTTATTCTCTATTATTACCAATTTTTGTACAGTGCTCCCTGTCGTACCGCAAATTGCTGTAGTGTAATAATGTTTTTTTCTCCTCCTGTGCGTATACTCAACATAGCTGACTGTAATTAACGGAAACCGAAAAACACAACAAACGCTAGAGCGCTTTAAATGAGCGTTTCTATTCTACAAATCGTTCCCTCTTGTACCAAAACAGGGCTCCAGAGGTGTTGCGGTACGACTGGGGCCATTGTACTTGTATTATTCTTAAGTTTGTCGAAAAAAAATAACTTACGAAGTCTATAAAGAAAGAAAAGAGATTAAATGTTTTACTTGCGCAATGTTCTATCTACAACGAAACAATACAGAGAGTTGTCTAGTATGGCCTTTCATAATTTGAATAAGTGCTCGAATCGAATGTATTTATCTTACGTTCGTTTATATAAGATATGTTTAATCTACATTGCAGGAAATATGGAACAGAAATTTAGAGCAGCGAATTAATATCACATTTTTAGTCAAATCCAACAAAACTGTATTAGAACGTACAATGTGCTGAAAAATATTTATAGTGACGCAATAATGTATTGTGCATGTGAATTTTCGTAGCATAAAAGATTTCTGTGCGATCGAAAAGACGGTCTATTATTATTCGAAATTGAACGCTCGCCTCTTAAGATTTATTTGTTTAATTTTATTAAGCGTTTCTTTTTATTTCTATCTTTTAGAAATTTTTATTAGGTTTAGATTAAATCAGTTATTTATTACTCTACTTAATTCAATTGTATTAATTTATTTTTATTTTATTTTTTAAGCGGTATTTATTGCTCGGCTAGTTATGCTTTTGAAAAATATTATATTTCACTTCGAGTTCTTAGAGTAGGTGTTGATTATTAAGTCAATATAATGAATTTTTATGGAAATTTTCCATTTTATTATATTTTTTCCATCTTTTAGTATTTTTGGTTCAACGAATTTTTTTACATGGTTTACTTTTCTTCTAAATTCAAATTTGGTTTAGGATGTATGGAACTCATGTATTATATTAATTTTTTTATAATAATTTACGTCTATAAGATATAAAAGGTAGGTAAAATGTCGATATTATTTTATTAGTTTAATAGTTGTTTTTAGTTCTTTCGTTGTTTTGTTTTCTTTAGGTTGTGTACGAATATTTTCGATATTATACTATACTTGGTTATATTATACTGGGTCCTGCTTATTTTAAAATATAAACAATAAGATATAAATAGATAAACAAATAATTTTGTTTAGATCCTACATGACATTCAAAACAGTGGATTTTTTTACGTGATTACTTTACTACACTTATAAATTCGTATGGAAAATAATATCGGCCAAACGGCAACTTCTGGATGCGACACCAAAACGGGCTCTTTCGATGATATTTGTCATCAGTTTTAGGCATATTTTCTGGGTTATCTCACCAATTTCATTACAAAAACTTTCCTTTAGCTTTCAGTCCTATTTTCTTGTTGGTATAAACTTTGCATAAAAAATATGGTGGCATTACGAGGATCGCTTGAAATTTTGGTCAATTTATTTGAGGTGGAGCTACCATTTATTTGGTAACGTCACGGCTATCCAGTATCACTTTTCAAACTAGCATAGGTGAAATTTTAGCCAAAAGCAACGTGTTGTTCACGTTCTACAGATGTTTGAAGTGAGCATTGTAGCAATTGCCGCAAAAATGAACAAACATGAGCAGGCGTTTTTGCGTCGATACATAACCATGGATGAAACATGAATCCATTGAATGGATCCAGATGAAACATTGTATCAGTTACCCCAAAAATGAAAAAAAAGAGTTTTGTGCAGTGATGAAACATTTTTATTTGAAAAAGCGACGGCCGCCTAGACCAAAGCGGAGCTGGATGAAATTAATGGAGAGTCTGCGTTGAGGAATGTTTATTTCTGGTTAAATGATTTTAAACGTGGCCGAACATGCACTGAAGATAAAGCGCTCTCTGGACGCTCCGTTGTGATCATCACGTCGGATATCATTTAAAAACTGTGGTATCGTTATGTAAGACAACTGAGTGAAAATATTCTAGATTACTGAGACTGTAGATATCTCAACTGAACGAGTGCACAACATCTTGCTTGGAAAATTGCACATGAAAAAGCTGTATGCGCGATGGGGGCCGCGATTGTTGACTCTCGACCAAAAACACACACGAACGGATATTTCAATCCCAGTGTTTGGCGATGTTTAGTCGCAATTCATAGGCCTTTTTCCATCGATTCGTTACTGTGGATGAAACATGAATCCATCACTAGACACCTGAGTCGAAACAGTAGTCAAGGCAATGGACAATGACTGGTGAAATTGCGCCGAAGAAGAGGATGACGGTTTTGTCGGCTGGAAATTTGATGATTACTGTTTTTTCGAGATTCCAAAGGCATCATCCTGATCGACTGCTTACCGAAGGGGAAAACGATAACAGGAGCCTATTATGCAACATTATTCAACGGTTTGAAGAAAGAGCTGAAACGAAACGGCCAAGATTGGTAGACAAAAAGTGCTCTTTCAGTAGGACAACACGCCGTCCCACAAATCGACAATCGCAATGGCAAAATTGCATGAATTAGTCAACTAATAACATGTTTTGATTAGCATTTTATAGTAAATTTTATACTTGTTTCTGAAATCACATTGAATTACTTTACATAATATGATAGTATAGTTAACCGAATTGTAAGCTCCAATTCATTAATTATTAAAATAAATAAGAGTCATATTAATATAAAAGTTGATAATTAAAAGAAATTTGATGATTTTTTGCTTATTTTATTGGCTAACTATTAAGAACTTTTTTAAAATTTGAAAATAAAGAAAATTTTATTTTTTTCCTAACTTTTATATTTTTGACATAATCTTTTTTATGGAATTTCTGCAATAATCTGCAATATCTACAATTGAAATATGTACAATTTAAAAGTTAAAGAACCTATAAATATATGAAGAAAATACCAAATTTTTTTTAATATTTATTGATAATTTGTTAACTGAATTAAATAATGTAAGGGATAAATTGTAAAATTAACGACTTTAATTAATTAATGTTGTAAAAGATACATAAAAATGATTACAGTTCATATATATTCATTTGAATATATATATATATATATATATATATATATATGTATATATATATATATAAATAATTATTTTGGTATATTGTCAATTACCTCTTGTGTAAATATTAATGAAAGTGTTTAATTACTAATCTAGTTAATAAATATTAAAAATTAAGATAATGAACAGAAAATATCATTCATATTTTATATCTGATGAAATAAGTATAGGGTAATACATTTCCTTTGACTGCATGTAATCCGTGTACACTTGGGTGTTTCACTTTTTCATACGTTCAGTTAATACAAAGTGTTTTACACTTTACAAGAATGCAACACAAAAATACTAAAATCAATCGACCACTTGACACAAAATCGACAATAAGCAGACGTGTTACTGACTTCTACATTGTGAAGAATGTGTATTCACATACTCGTATATATAGTTTCTTTTTACTGAGATACACGTAATATATTATTTTTAATAACGAAACCATAAATGTTTTATTAATTTATATTTATAAATAATTTTCTTTTTATAAAAAATGTTTTAATATGAACCAATTTGATTTAAAATTTGATCTGCATTATTTTCTATGGCGGCTATTATCTACTATTATTATCTATACTAATTGTGGAATTTAGAGCAAACATGTTAATCTGAACAATTCTAGAGATCTATAAATTTTCAAAATTTATACACCTCTACAGCTGTTAAGATAGAAATAATACTTTTATTATTATTCTATACAAATTCTGTAGGCTGCATGTGAACTCTTTTCTTATACGACCTTCTCTTAACCTTCATCATCTCAAATAAATACTGATCTGATTCTTAATAATGATTTTTTTAAATAAACAATTCAGCAGTGATTACTCAATTTCTATTTTATTCTGCTCATTTCTTTATTCTCTCTGTAGATTTCATATGTCCGCATATTAATATGTATCATGATTTCTACCCATTTGATGTGATTTATTCATTTTTCGTGTTATTTCTGGTTATAAAACGTTTTATTCAATATGATTTCTGTGTTTTTATTTTGTTTTTCAAGTTTTTTTCTTGATTTTTATGAATTCCGAAATTTAAAATGTATTCTGGTTAATTTATCCGTCAAATATATTATTGTTTACAATGTGTTTGTAAATAGTTATATTCTCTATTACATATAATTTATTACTTTTCTTTAGTTTCTTTATCATTTCCATGAATTGTTCAATTTTTCCGTAATTGTGTCCAAGTTCCTATGAATTAATATGAATTGATCTTATTATATTTGACGAAGCTTATTTACAATTTATATCATTTTTTACATTTATGTCTTGATTTTTCGGTGTAATTTTGTTGCTATTTTTGATTTCAGCTTGTATAATCCAGTATTATTATATTTTTCTTCATTTAAAATTTTTATGTTGAGATATTTTTGATAGAATTGTTTGTACTGTAAGCTAATTTTAGGTTATATTAATTAAAAATATTATTTAATTGATGTATACTTTTATTTATGTCTACAACTAATGTCAATTTATTGTCTTTTGTGTTTCAGTTTTTGAGGCATATTTTAATCATGCCTCTTTCATAATTTCTTCTGTGATATTATTTGTACATTTGTTATTGTTGGCAATGTGTTTTATTAAAAAACACACACATATAAATAAAAAAAATGTCTTGCAAGATAATTATTTCTTATTTATTTTGCAAACATTTTTTTTATTCTCGCATATAAGGTCAAACTAAAAATATTTGCATTTTTGAGTCGTCCATAATAACTTTCTCTGGTTTGGTTTCTCTACCGGCTTTAGGGACTGTTCAATAAAAAAAGTTTTGCATTATAAAATATCTCTTCATTAATAAACTCTTGTATTTTCAGAAAATTATTCAATTTGAATATTTCAAATAACTATCTTACTTATGGCAATTAGCTTTTTTATTTTATGGAAGTATTTTCTTTTTCTATTTTCATACTCACACAATCACGCATATTCATATATATATATATATATATATATATATATATATCGATTTTAACAGTAAAACAAAGATTTTTTTATTTCAGTTTTTTAATCTTAATATTTTAAAACAAAATATATAAACCGTTTGGAGTCAGATAGGGGGGAAAGAATGCTAAAAATTTTTAACAAATATTTTTCGATTAATTGAACATTCTTCGTAAACAAAATAAAAACTGCAAATTTGTCGGTTACAAGAAAAAATATGTTAATTCAGATTAGCTATTAGAAATTTTACATCTATCTGATATATCTAACTTCACTCTAATAGCGCCTAATGAGTAATATTTTCTTCGCAAAAAGTTTATTAGAAACAAAAAGTTAATTTATTAATACAACAAATGAATCTTCATTCAATCAACCAATAATAATAGTCAAGCCAAATAGAAAGAATTTACACTCGATTGTGTTATGAGTGTGAGAAATAGTCATAGCTAGTAATTGAAGTAATTTTTAATTAGTTTTAGAAAGTAAAGCATTAATATTTTATTGTACCTATCATTTATTAAAAACTAATAGTTTTGTATGGATAGAAATCGCTCTCTCTCTCTCTCTGTATTATGTTTATATATATATATATATATATATATATATATATATATATATATATATATTTACATATATATATATATATATATATATATATATATATATATATATATATATATATATATATATATATATATAAATTGAAATACTTTCAAGTCAAGGTCAGGCTGGATATTTGGCTGTTCTCTGTTATATGTAGATAAAATATTAAGTAGTCATTTCTGTTCATTATTTTAAACTATGTATTAATGATATTTTTTTCTTTCCTCCGCAAATAAATTTATCATATTAATTTATCTGTGTTAATGTACCTTTTTCTTAAAAAAACATTTTCATAAAATATCTATATAATACTATAAAAAAGGAAAAAAAAGTATTTGACCAGATATATATATATATATATATATATATATATATATATATATATATATATATATATATATATATATATATTAATACAGCCTATTGTCACATTATCTTTTATATGATCATTAAACTATGATTCTATTTATATACGTTTCTAATGTTACTATTACTGGCATGGATTTAATTAATCATAATGTTAAAATACCAAACACAGAACCTTGAAATTTGAGAGATTATGATGATAAACAACACATTGACGTATTTCGTATTTATAATAGATTTGTATAACCTTTCAAATAATATTCCAATCGTTTAATTATTGAATATAAGTAATCGTATTGAATAAAATTTTGATTTTTAATTTGCTCCCTCTGTCGTTCCAAACCATATTGTTTTTTATATGCAGAATAATATTTTTTCCGAAAGTGAAATAATCGAATACTTGATACATTTGTATTAAAATCGAATTTTTAATATTAGAATATTTTTTTTCTTAATCTGATAGAAATATATATATATATATATATATATATATATATATATATATATATATATATTATATTTGTTAATCAAGAGTGTTTATTTGAAAGGCATAGCAAATATCTATACACACACACACACACACACATATATATATATATATATATATATATATACACACATGCACATTTAATACTAACAAGTCGTTTTATTGCTCCTAAAAACGTTATATTTATAAACTTCACAATTAAACTGTAATATATTATTACAACTTCGAATTTATTCGAATTCTAATTCGTAAATGTATTTCAATTGTATTTTCTAAATCAAATGTATTTTTAAAACGAAGAAAATATATCATATTATTCTATATTTTAAAAATATTAAAATTATAAAATAATACATAAAATTTATAATAAGTAAAATCTGTAATAAGTAAAATTTTAGGAGAACAGAAGTGATCACTGTATGTTTCGTTTTAATTTTTAGAATTGTATAAATTTAATATAACAATTCACATTATTGCATAAATCATAAATTACATAACTACATTCCTGATAATATATTAGCCAGATATTAAATACGATGAATTTAATATGTACTTAAGTGCTTGAATTACAAATGTATTGTCACTTTTAACTTTCACTATATTTAATTTGAAATTATCTCATATCAATTAGATGTTAATTATTCTTTTATCACTTTAACCTTTAAAATATCTAATTATGAAGTCTGTTTGTGTTTAAAGTAACTGAATGAAAACAATTTACAATATGTTATGCTTTGTACAATCCGCAATATAATATATTATTTCGGTATACAACTGCCGTTTCTGTCCTTTTATTACCTAACTTATTGGTCGATCAATACACTTTTGAGTATACATTTACATACATTTCTTGAATACTAATTTATCATTAATTTCGTCTGAGTTAAACTTCAAAAATCACAAAAGTTTTTAATGTTTTAATGTTAAAAAATGAGTTAATATAATTATTTTTTAAAAAATAAATTTAATGTGTATTCTTTTAATTGTAATGATTATAATTTTATTTTTTTTCGTTTCACTATATGTATATTTGTATTAAAATAAAAAATACTTCAATTTAATTTTCAAAAACTAGTTTTAAAATTATATATTACTACATATAAGTAAAAATGATGTAAGTCTCACGCAGCTGAATCACACATCACGTGTGTTTCATCCCTTTCTCATACACTCTCCAGTGAACTTGATCTTTAACTGTATCCTCTTGCACGACATTTACTGTTAATCTCGAGTTCCAGTATCGAGCCGAACCGAAAAACAGAAGTCGCGTCATCTTAAAAGCATTTTAAAGTAGTCTAAAATGTTTTGGACTTAGATAAATGGCTCAGTGAATAGGTCTTAACGAAATTATTTCCACATGGCGGCATTGTGCGCGGTGGCGGTTGTGACCCCTGTCTCCGGCAAAACTTTGAAAAACTTAAAACGATACTGCGCCACGTATTTAATTATTGTATCTCTTTGTTCGTCTATTTTCATTCGCTATTCGATAGTATTTACACTCGCCTGAACGCAGTTGTGTAAATAGAAACACAATAATAGAGAAGAATAGATACGTAACTAGTTGAATTTGAAAAGCATTGTCCCGAGAGAAAGAAAAAAACATACTATTTCTATATTAGAGAGAAGAAATAACTTAAATACATTCGTGTGAAATGAGCAGTGATGTTTGCGAAGGTGTTTTTTTAGGATGTTTGAATTAGGTATATCCCAGTGACATGTTTTCGTTCACCGGTGGGTCTTGAGTGTGTTTATGAAGTGTTTGTTTTATTTATATTTATTTGTTTTTTGTTAATGGAAAAAGTCTTTAATGCCTCCTTTCACGTTCTTTGATCACGAGTTTTCGTCGACGAGTAACTAATGTTTAATTTAAGTAAAACTATCTTTTATTTTCATCTGATCATATACATGTCACATTCACTACTGTGTCCAATAATTTTCACGAAAAATAAATAATGTTCCAACTATATTTTATTACTCTGTTCAGCAGTGCCAATTTTTTACATGAGTACGACAGTTCGTATATACACAGACATATATATATATATATATATATATATATATATATATATATATATATATATATACATACATATATATATATATATATGTATATATATATATATATATATATGAATGTCTGTGTGATTAGAAATACATTTTTTTCTGTTTTCATTACAATTGTAATAACCTGTTAGTCAATATCGTATTAATAAAGTATTATTAAACAAAAAGAAGTTACAGAAATGAAAGTAGAACGATTTTTTTGTATCTTAGCGTTCTAAGGATGACGTTATCGACATTGAAATGGGTATAGGCAAAAATTAATAATTATCAATAATAACTTATTGTAAATTTTCCATCAAAAAAGGTTTTTGTGGTTTGTAGGATGAAAAATGAATTCATTTGTAGAAGTGAAATTAGTAAAAATGTCACAACTGAATTGTGACAGTATTATGTATTCTATTGTATATTATTGTTATCCATAAAAAAGATATATATATATATATATATTTATGTATAGCAATGGCCAAAAGTATTAGCATCCCCAAAATTATATACCATCTTCAAATATGATTGTATTTGTAAAAATAAAATTACATGTGTTTAAAGGTAATCAAATTTATTTATATAATTTTTATTTATATTAATCAAATTTGTTCAATATTTTGTTGCTCTCCTCCCTAGCTTTAATTACGGTAACAATTCTTTTTGGTATTGCTGGGACTAGTCTGCGACACTCGTCACTAGTAATATTCTTCCATTCTTCCTTAATGCCAGTTTTTAATTACTTTTTTGATATTATTGAGTATTCTCCGCTTTAGTATTCTCCACAAGTGCTCTACAGGATTCGGATCTGTGGACTGTACTGGACAATCTAACAGTAAATCGTCATTTTCTTGAATTCACTTCATTGTGGCCTTAGATTTGTGACATGGTGTATTGTCCTGTTGAATGTTACATTGTCCAGGTTTGTATAACCAAAATTTTTATTAAAAGATGAGCCCAGTACCATTTTAAGGACATAAATATATTTTTAGCTGTCCATGCGGCCCTCGCAAACGAACATTTCACCTATATCACTTGCCGCCATACGGCCCCAGATCATAATGCTGCCTCCACCATGCTTTTGTGTAGGTACCACGCAATAACGAAATATTCCTCAGTGACTTGTCTTCTCACACAGAACACACCAGAGGTACCAAACACCTTAAAATAAATTGAAAATATACTTCTTTGTTAAAAACATTGTCTTTCTCAAAACGTTCCGCGGCAATCTTTAACGGTATTTATGAACAAACAGAGATGTCATTAAAATATACTTCAAAGTTACACTCATCAGACCACACTACATTTGACCAATCATTCTCAATCAAATGGCAACATCTTATAACCCACTTAAGGCGGGATTTTTTGTTCTGGTCTGAACAACATGGATTATTCCTGGCTTTACGACCTTTCAGCCCAGCTTCTTCAAGTAATCTTCTCACCGTTCTTGGACTTATATCTAGTTGCATTTGCTCAGGTATGTTAGCAGCGAGCACAACAGAAGTTTTTTTCTATCCTTAAATAAAGATAAGATATATTTATGTCCTTGAAATGGTGCTAGGACCATAGTTTACTAAAATTTTTGGTAGTACAAACCTGGACAATGTAAAATTTTAACAGGATAATGCACCATGTCACAAATCTGCGGCCACAATTAAGTGTATTTAAGAAAATTGCGTTGAACTGTTAGATTGGCCAGCACAGTTTTCAGATCTGAATCCGATGGAGTACTTGTGGAGAATACTAAAGCAGAGAACACGAGAATATCCAATAACATAAAAAACTCCTTGAAATAAATAAATAAATTCGATTACTTTTAAACATATGTAATTTAATTGTACCCAACATAACTATATTTGAAGATAAGTTCATAATTATGGGGTGCCTAATATTTTTGTCTAGGGCTGTATATAGACAGATATGCAAATACAGGTCTTTCCAGGTACACTTATACAAGAATATATTGTAAGGTACCATGATGTGACTTTGAAATGCATTATAGGGAAAGCATACTATTTGCTACCAATTAACTATTTACTTCGTATTAATTACCTACTATTACCTTACAAAAAAATGAGGATTGTATATACACACAAACACAGGAGTTTACGAAGAATTGCGTAGGATTAGAGAAGTGAAAACGTTTTAAGTTGTTTAAAAAATACAATTTTCTCTATTCAGATGGGGTCGAAGGAATTTTTTTCGAACTCTCTAGCCTTTGCTCTTCCACCAATTTACATTTTCGGTAGTTTCTTACACGTTCCGCGAGAGTTTTTCTGATCATTTTGAATTTTGGAGATGTTGACAAATTTGATAGCATTATTTCTGAAAATTTTTAAAAATTAAAAATATTAATATGGGCTCTTCTTATAAAGTTTTGAAAGCTTTATCCAAATATATTTTAGTTTTCATCGTACACATAAAACAATTTCTATATATTCACTTTTTAATACTGACCCAACCTAAAATTGATGTTCAAATTTCCAGTTATAACTTTTAATCCAATTAACAGATTTTAACAAATGTAGCATTTTTAGTTTAGCATTACGAAATTCTTTAGTTGTTAAAAACTTTTGGTTTGAATCGGTTGAACGATTCCGGCGTACTAGGCGCGAACCAACATTTGGTAACGCTCCCAACGCTAACATGACATCCCGATTGATAAAATTAGAGACCTAGTTCTACGTCAAAAAGTCATCTGAGAGATCTATTTTCAATATTTTTCAATAACGTTCTGAGAAATATAACTTTAATGAAGCTGCTACAGCCTTTGCTAACAATGAAATTCAACAGACGCACAATCAGTTGAAATTATCTCATTCATAGGAGTGCTGATAAATGAAAAAAAGGTGTAATTGATTAAAGACAATTTGAGATCAACTTTTTGGTCACACTGGTTTTGGTGTATGTATGTCGAATAGAATAGATTTGTTCTATTATTCCGTCATTTGCGTATTGCGGACAATCGAACTCGATCTATGCATAGATTCTGAAATCACTATAGACATTCGTAATCTCATTAATAAATATTTACAAATATTCTACGCCATAATTTGACTGCATATCAGAAATTATCGCCGTTTAGTGATAGAATATCTTAAGTGCAACCAGAATCTGATAAACAATTCACTTCTTTTAATTTTTCGATAATCGAATTTAAAAATAACTTAAAAAACATATTATTTTATATTTAAAATATCATAAAGTAACTTGAAATTTAATAAATGGCGTTAGAAGTAAGTTAATGTAAAAGTGAAATCGAATCATATATTTTTTATAATATTATTATTAATTTCAAATTTTTATGACAATACCTTTTAATGATTTTGTTATGATATTAAACTTCATTCAGTAATTTAGAAAACGTTTAAAAGATAAAAAAATAATTGGAATTTTACCGTTCATGAAAAACTGATTAAACAAAAAAATCTCAAAGTGATGGATTAAGTAGTGTTCTTTTGCCAAGTAGTAAACTTAATTAATACCAGATAAGATTACAGGTAATAACTGCATACATTTGTAAATAAAGCAATTTTAAATAAAAACATTTAGGATTTTATAATACAGGAATGCACATTTATGACGAAATGTGTTAAATAAAAAAAAACAACTTTATTTTCATTACTCTGTCAGGAGAGTTTAATTTTTCTTCAATTAATACTTCTATTCTGCCATATGTTAGCGGAGGCAATAATGATTCCTAATAAAACAATAATAAGATACAAATTAGTTCATTATTATTTGAAATTTATTAATATTTTGTCAAATAGAAATATATTGTTTTATTATTAATAATTATTGAATTAAAGAAAAATAAGAATCAATAGGAAAAAATTGGCTTCATATTTATTCCGATAACCAGGTAATATATATATATATATATATATATATATATGTGTGTGTGTGTGTGTGTGTGTGTATGTATGTATATTTGGGTGTAGGCGAAAGTTCTTTCGTTTTTCAATGAGGCGAATTTCGACATTTGTTATGTATGAGATATAATATTTGCTGTTTCAAAAACGGCCACTTACTACAAATTGAAGTTTAATTAGTTACCTGCTTGAAATGTTAGTAGTGTCAATATTTTTAATATTTTCAATGCATCAATATGTCTACCGGTATAGTGGCTTTTAAGACATTGTATTTTATATGAATTCTAAAAAGGAAATAGTTGGATTGATCCCGGCTGATGTGAATCGTTCGGCGAGGATGTTGTAAGTGCACTCACTTGCCAATATCGGTTTAAAATATTTGTTGCCATGACTTTATTTTGTAAGATGAAACCATATCTGGAATATCATCAGAAGTGGATGACGGCGTACTGCTAGACATGAAAACTGCCAATCGCTTGCTAACGTCAGTAGATGTATAGTTTAAACTCGTCATTTATCAAATAAATGCGCTGTAGCACATACGACGGTTTGATTTTGTCTCAAAGCTATGTGTTTGGGTGTCACATGAACTTATCAAAAAAACTCGATGGATCGATTGTAAGTGAACGCTTCAAACTTCGTTCATCAGAGAAAAGAACCATTTTTCGATCGTTTAATGTCGGGCGATGAAAAATGGATGTGTTTCAAAAACATAGTAAAATGAAGATTAGTATAATTTTTTTCCTTTGATAAACTATTACATCGCTAGTTCATTAATTTCATTTATATTGAACAACGTAATCAAAGTTAGATAAGAAGACTTTTTCAATGTTATTTAGCCGCGTTTCAGGAAGTAAAAAGTAATTGAACTGTTGGATGAGTTCATCAGTACATGATTTCGTTGTGTATGTTTCATGATTTCATATCGCTTTATGATTTTGTTGTCTATGTTTTGAACTTGTTTTTTGTAAAAATGGGAAGCTGCTTAAGCAACTCAAGTTTTTACTTTTCCCCACTACACTCAGTTAAAGATTTAGTATTTTTCTAATTACTAGAGTTAGATTTTGTATTTTCAACAGTTCCTAGCAGGCGACAAAAAAAATCAAAACCATTTAAATTCTTAAAATGAACAATTAAACAGATGTGTTTATAGATGTAACGTTTTGCGCATACACCCGAAAATTTCTCTAGCAAATTAACGTTATTGACTGAAATAGGATAATAGAGAGAGAGAGAGACATCAGAGAAAAATTAGTTCTAAATCAAAAACTACATTTAGAAGTTAGAAGTAAAATAGCAATTATTTCTCTCATTTTTATTACGAGTGTGTTTTACTTCAGTCCGAAAAAAATATTAAAAGTCACCCAAGACGTTTTATTTAAAAAGAACTTTATACTATCTTTCATCAAAATGTTATTCAAGCTTCATAACTGAGATCAACAAAGTTAGTCTGTTGAGAAGTATTTTCGGACTCCTCAGATATAATGAGATTTTCTTGAAATTGATATTAAAAACATTTTTTTAAATTTGATCTCAAAAAATTACATTTCATGATTCTGTTGAAAGATTACATAAGCTAATTTTAAATAAATATCGCCAAATTTGTAATCAAATTAAATGAAAAAAAATCATTCAACTAGGTATTGTCATTTTGAATTTCCAATATTTACTTAATCGTTTAGCTTTTACTATCAATATTGAATACATATTATTCTCCACACAAAACACTCACGATCTCAAAATGTCGATTTGTTAAGCGGAACATTAATTTAACATAAAAATTTAGGCAAATTTATTACTTACTAACGACATAATTAGCGGATTCCTGGACTATTGGTCTCACTTTAATGATATTCTATATCACGTCTAGAATTCAGCTTTCAGGTTATCAACAAACACTCAAATTTGATTGGGGAAACATTTACTTTTAATTTTATGTATATATATATATATATATATATATATATATATATATATATATATATATATATACTGTGGAATCCCGTTAATATGAAGTTCCAATTCATCTGAATTAAATTTATAAAGCTAGATCAAATTTATAATGTCGATGAAACTGATCTTTTTTACAAGATGTTACGGGAAAAGACATAAGTTTCGAAATTAGAAAATTCGGCTAGAGGTTACAAAAAAAGCAAAGAGAAGTTCACATTGCTTGCGTTCGGTAATGCTTCAGGGAAACATAAATTATTCCTTATATTGATTGGAAAATCTGTTAAACCACGTGATTTTCAACGTGCTTTTAAACGTACAAGCATTTCTCTTTTTGGTAGTGGTTTACAAGTCTCTGAAAAGTGCTTGGATAGATAATGCGATTTTTAATGAACGTTTTTCTAATAATCTGTTACTAAGTGTACATAGTCACTTAAAAAAAGAAGGTTTACTATTGAAACCGATATTGTTAGTTGACAGTGCTCCATCTCACCCAACAGAAAAAGAACTGGTTAGTGTGAATATCAAAGTTAAATTTATTCCGCCTAATGTAACAGCATTAATATAGCCCATGCATCAGGGAGTTCTTAAAACTTTAAAATGTCGATACAGAAAGCAGTTTCTCAGAAAACTTACTGAACAGGAAGCTGAAGAAAATGTAGAAAGAGACGTAATCTCCATTTTGAAATCAATCAACATCAAGTACATAATTTACATAGATGCTTCATCCTGGAACCAGGTGAGTTAATCGACAATTATAAAGTCGTGGAAAAATGTCTGGCCTGAAACTGCACAATTTTCTGTGGAAGTAATTGATATTGATGTCCATAATATATATATATATATATATATATATATATATATATATATATATGTCATATATATATATATATATATATATATATATATATATATATATATATATATGTCATATAAGTCCTTTAGAATTTTCCCTTGTTGAAATGGTCAGAAATATAGAAGAGGTAATGGTAATAGGTGTGCAAGTATAGAGATCGATGACTTCAAATTGTGGCTACAATGCGACAATGATGGAGACATTATTGCTACTTGTTCAACTAATGACAATGTGGAGACTGATGGTAATTCTGATAACTACGTAGGTAGTATAGACCCAAAGGATTTACGTTTTAGTCACAACGAAGCACCAACGATGCTCGAAAATGTGTTAATATACTTAGAAGGGCGCAACCTGTCACGGCACCGACTGAACTGATGATGGGTAAAGCGTCCACGAGACCGCGAAGCACGTAAATATTAAAGCTGAAACAAAAGGTATTCACAAATGAGTATCCTAATTGAAATCGAACTTTTACTGTATGTAGATACGTCTTTTGTTTGTACTGTTAATATTGTTGTAGCAGTATATAAAATGTGCAATAAATAATATAAAATTTGTATAATTTGTGTTCTTTATGACGTTAAAGAATTTTTTAGATTATCGGGATTTTCAGTCATCCGGATTGAGCCCGGTCCCGTTTGATCCGAATAAACTGATTCCTCTGTATATATATATATATATATATATATATATATATATATATATATATATATGTATATATATATATCTGTATATATATACATATATATGTGTGTGTGTGTTTGTGTGGTGCTTATAATTTCACAAAAGTGAAAACTTTTGCTAAATGAATAATTTCGTTCAAGTCCTTAGTATTTATATATTTTATATAATTATTTCCAACAAAGAAAGAAATGAGATTCCGTTTAATTTTTTTGTAACAAAAGGGTTCATCAAACATTTACATCAATAAAAAAACATAAGAATATACTTAAAAACATGAAAACGAATCTGTCTTTTAATATATTTTTTCGTATAAAATAGATGAATAGACAGTAACGATTGTAAAATGCATGAATGCGATTTAAAATTCATCGTAAACTACACGTTGGAGTCGCTTTAAATATTTAATGTTGGAACATTGTCAGCTGCACATAATTTTAAGTTCGAGACAATTGAACGCCGCGAGTTTGATGCAGAAAACAGTAGAACAATTGGATGTTGAACCGGTAGTCATTTGCATGACAGCTTCAAACTTCAGTAGGAAACTTCGAATTGTGTCATAAGAAAAATAAAACGAAAATATTTTGAATGCGACGACACATTCAATTCACATTTTATATTGTATTGTTTGATAGATTTTAATGAATTGTTAGGATTTCAGATAAAAATTCAGATATTGAAATTGAATTTTATATATATATATATATATATATATATATATATATATGTATGTATGTATATAATGTCATGCAATTGTAAATATTTGTGTATTGTATGTAACCTTATTACACTCTCCAATATATGAAACGTGATTGTTTCAAGTATTGAAAATTGATGTAAACACAGATAGAAGCAAAAGCAATATACTACACTGTTGTATATTATATTATTTTCATTGAATATTCCATTATTTCGTATTTCATATTCATATTTACCATCAATGCAAATACAATATGTTAGATGTTTTTAAATAAAATTTAAAGTAAATATTCGATTATTACTGAATATAGGATGAAGAGGGATAAGTTTTAGAATGTGAAATCAAACAACTGAATTTAATTATAAAAATATATATTATAAAGCAAAAAAGTGTATGTAATATATAAACTTTATTGTGTTATAGATCTCGTTCGGAAATTTATAAGATAACTTTTGTATATCCACAGTTCTTTCACATTATCGTAAAAATAATGAAAGAATTTTCTGTTAAAAATGCACAAAGCCTGACAAAAAGAAATAAAATTACGAAAATAAACTTTCATTATTGAAAATTTACAGAATTCAAAAGTTGTTCACTTCAAAGAAGTCATCATTGGTTTTATATACTTCTCCATTCCGTCATTTTACTCTTTGAAACATTTTTAGAAATCCGAGACTAAATTTTAAAGGTTCTGTTCTTAGTCTCCCTCTCTGAAGTTCCCATTTTTAAAATGGGTATCTTTCAAAAACTTTTCAATTTTGGTATCAAAAAAATCACAGTCGGCACACGGGATAGGTATTACAGCCTGATGATTGCTTTTAGACCAAATATTGTTTTACTGACAATGTTGAATGGGAAGGAATGTTGCCACGATGAATCCACTTATCAACAATTCAAGTCTTTTACGATGAATTTTTAGAACATTCTGATTTTTTATTTTCAGAATCGTACTGGAGTGCTTATTGTTTTACATCTGTGATAATATTGTTCATAAGGTAGTATTTTTTGAAACTCGTTGGAGGTTAAAACAAATTTCATGTCCTCATTTTTTATTTGTATTTAATACATTTTCACTTTATCTTAACTGATATGTTTCTTATGTTCAAATCTTTTATTAAAAACTTTTTAAGTGTTGCCTCGTTCATGTTTAGAACTTAAACATTATTCTAATAGTAAAACGGTGAGCACTATTTGTCATGTTTCAAACTTTTTTGAATTTTTATCGGTTTTTGTGAATATGGGTCGACCGAATTTCAAATCATTGTATACATCTTTTCGGCTGTTCAGAAATATTTTATACCAGTATAGTGCGAGAAAATTAAACATTATTGTGTCATTATAAACACTTCTTTACATACTGCATACCAGGGTTTCTCAAACTACGCTCTGCGGAAAATAATTGAATATGTAAATATGTGTTCCGTGAAAAATCATGCAAGTAGCTACAAGAGCCTTTAAAAGTCATTGTGTCTTGCATAGACAAGGACTAGTAACAAAAAAAATCCTATATATTTGAAAATTATTTTGAATGAAGCCATAAAAATTGTTAACTGTAAAATCTTGACCCCTTCAATCCAAATTATTTAAAATTTTGTGCAATGAAATGAGTAGTACACATAACCCACTTTTATTATGTACTGAAGTGAGATGGCTATCCAGAAGAAAAGCTTTATTGAGGCCTTTTGAACTTCGTAGTGAGTTATACGTCTTCTGGACGTCACATAATTTAGGACAAAATTTTATTGAATTTTTAACAAATTCTTCATGATTGATGAGTCTTGTATATCTGGCAGATATTTTTACAGAGTACAATGAAATTAATTTGTCATTACAAGGAAAGAATATTACAACTCTTAATACAAGAGATAAGATGGTATCTCTTGGTAGAAATTTACAATTCTGGATTTCTACAGTTAAACAAAATAATTTTAATTATTTTCCCACTTTGCATGAATTTTCGACTGAAATAAATTTTAAAAAGATAAAAAAGTTTCTAACGTAATTTGGAACACCTACGTGACTAATAATTAACCCTTTTCAATATTTTCTAAAATCCAGTGAGGATAATTCCTGGATTTGGAATCCATTTATAATGACAGCTAAGCCAGCAGGCTTCATCGTAAGTGATTATGAAAATCTAATTGACTTAATTAGTGACTTTGATTTAAAACAAAAACACAAGAAACTTTCATTAAATGATTTCTGGACAAATTTAACAGATAAGTACCCCAGCGTATCAAAACTAGCTATTCTTACTTTATTTCCTTTTTAAACGACATATTTATGTGCAGCAGGATTCTCATATTATGTTGCAACCAAATCAAAGTACAGAAACAAACCCGACCCTACACCAAATATGAGTATTGAACTTTTTAATATTGTGTCTGATATCAAAAGAATGTGTAATTCAAAGACCCAAAAACTTCGAAGTTATTAAGAAGAAAATTTTGCAATGTACGTATATACGGTAGTTTATTTTACTATTTTTATGTTTTGTTTTAAATAATTAACATTTGAGAATAAATATTTGTTTTTTTTTCTTAACACTTAGATTTACTCATTTATTTCACTAATTAATTATATCTAATTACCATATAAAATAACCAAGTTGTTCCGTTAAAATTACAAGATTTATGAAGTTTTCCGTCGTAGGAAAAACTTGACAAACGCTGCTGTATACGTTTCTTACAGTTTTTTTTTAGATTAAGATAACAATTCAAAGTTACCACGCTTTATTACATTACTATCAAACATTTTTCGAAAAGAGAAATAAAAAACTTTATAAACGGATGTAATACAAATACTATTCAACCGATTCGAATTTATGATCACTTGTTAGACTCAGTTATTAGAACCATAATATCCACACTAAACAACTTTACAATTTGTTTGAAAAATAAGTACTTCCTAAGATATTATACAATCTCATTTTTGACCTATTACATTATTTTATCCAGTTCTGGTCTTTCAAGTTGTAGGTTATTATTTTCAGAGCGCTAACGTATAAAATAATCTAATTTTTCTATACCATCGCGCACTGAAGATGACTGCATTGCCATTGAAATGGATATAAGTAACAATCAGTAATTCTTTTTATTGAATATGTTGACCAGTAAACATGTTTGTGTTTTGTGAGATAAAAGAAATCATTCCTTTTTAAAAATAAAATTTATATTTATGTCAAATTACTCACAAAATCTTTTTATTTTTAAATAATTGTACTTAGTTCTATCTTAAATTTGAAAAATAATCAGTTGGTCCTGATTGACTAGGAATTAGGTATTAATTTTATTATAATTAATGAAGTTGATAAAAACATTTATATAAACACATTTATTTATTAGTAATATTATCACTTAAAAAATTAAGAGGTTCAATTCATTCTACTCATCCAGATCAATTCATTATTTTTCAACGAGTATTTGTGTCATCTAATGTAAATTATTATTTAGTTCATGATTTTCTGCTCTACGATATGTCTAAATATAAAGTTTATAAAATTAAATTACAGAATTTGGACGACCTGAGAACTGTAACTCTACTGTAATTGACTATCACATTAGTAAAATGGTTCTTAAGAATATATTGGAGATAGAGTATCAAACGAAAGTATCCAAAATTCCTAATTCATAAATATACGTGCTTTTTAAATAGTAAAGTAAGTAACATGTATATATATATATATATATATATATATATATATATATATATATATATATATATATATATATATATATGATAGTAAGTATCCTAAGTTAAAACTTGGAACGATTTTTTTTCTTTTCTGCTGATCATTTCAATCTAATTTATTAACACATATCTGGCCGGCATTTTTTACATCACTATCACCCAAAGGCAGGTATCTTCAGAATCTCTAACACTTTCAAAGTTACTAAACTGTAAGGAAATTAAACGAGCACGTTTTCTTTTTACAATAAAATCAGTAACAGAGCTATAGTCACTATCAAAATTATATTTTAGAAGATCTTTAATGTCATTACACACTCAAATAAATTATCTACACAAATTCCTTCTAACTCTTTTTCACTCTCCATTTCAGGTATATTTTATTATTTGGAAAAATAAATAAATGGAAAGAAAATAGGTAAACTAAAATAATCTTGCAAGTTTTTAAATATTCACACATGAGCGCCTTATCTTTGAATAAAGTACTTCTGTAAGCAGTACAAATAATACATTTCTAAACGCATTTGTTTTACGTTTACACCATTATGTGATGAAACTAAAACTAAAAATAGCTTTCGCATAGAAGTATCTCTGTTTGGTAAAAAAAAATCCTTTTAATTCATTTGGATCTACAAAAACGAAGGTTATTCAATTACTGCAAGACACAAATGACGAATTTTCGTCATCCGGCCGGATATGTGTTAATATTATTACTTATTGTAGAAGTATATTTAATAGTGAAAATGACTTGATTTCAACTTATGAAACTAGTTTTAAATTTAAATGACATTATTTATTTGTTCAAATGAATATTTGATATTTGAATAATAAATTAAAAATGTAATATTAATGTAAAAATGTAAGTATGTTTTATTTATTAAAATTGACAAAAATCTTATTAATTGCTATATTCAGCATCTTTTCTAAAGTATTAAACGTGACAGTACTACAAAAATATTCAGTCATGATTCATAAGTTGATAATTTATTTACTGTAAAAAAATAGTTGAGTGATAACGCAAGAATAATGAAATAGACATAGAGACAAAATAAATTACGTATCATAGAAATCTGTAGAGTTTTATTTAATAACAGGGATATTTTATATTTTCATTATCAAATATTTTAATGTTATTACTATTTTCATATAAGCAAGTCGCGAAATATGAAACAAGATAATTTTCAATAAATTATAACTAATTTTTCTAAATAGGGTCCAATAATATTTAAAAAATATATACAAACATTCCTTGTTTTATAAACTCAACACATAAAAATTTGAATAATTCATATTTTTTGATATTTTTTCTATCAATCTATTCGAGAATGCGATATTTTCTCAGAATAGCATACGCAAAAATATTTGAAAAAACATATTATAATTTGGAAATTAAATTGGAATGGATTTAAAATTTTGGATGTAGTTACAGAAAAAAGAACATTAATTTTTCAAATTTTTATCTACTTATTGTTTTACCAACTACTTCATAAATTTTAAATTTTAAATAATTTTTTACTCAGATGTAAAGCAAATAATAAAACATAAGGCAATTAATATCACGTTTATCTTTACTTTCAAAAAAAAAATTAAATAAATATTTTGAATAAATTTTGTCCCCACCCCATACTTGAAATTATTTTCAATACATTGAAACATATATATATGTATAATTCATATAAGCATAAATAATAATATAAACGAAATATAATAAAATAAAAGAAATAAATAATAAATTAATTTATTTTATGTTCATAATAGAAAGTATTAAAGGATTCATAAAGATTTTTTTACAATATACGTTATAACAGAGTTAATTTAAAACGATTGTTCGAAAAACAAATCTTACAATGCAATTCAAACAGAGAGAATATATCTCAACATCTGTGCACTGAATATCAAACATGATCATTTCATTGAATATGCATTGGTTTATTGAAAAGTTTATTCGCTATTCTTTACTGAACTTTAATGACGAAACATACTTCCAGATCCAGGAAATTGTAAAGACATTTTAAAATCATTTTACTGTCAGTTCCAGACGATATGCCACGGAAATCTTGAAGAGTTTATTGTGCATTTATGTGTATTTCATATGTATACATTTGAAACCTTATCTACGTTTAGAAAATCGACTATATATATATATATATATATATATACATATTTATATATATATATATACATATTTATATATATATATATATATATATATATAAATATTAAGGGGTTTCCAATAAAGACGCATTTTTTTAAGAGGTTATATTTCATATATATCAGACTGATAGCTATACTTTTTTGACATTTGTTAAGGTTAGACATTGCCGTTTTTAGTTATGGATTCGTATACAATAAAACAACGCATTTAAATAATACAATTTTATTATGAAAATAGTCGTCTTATAAAAAATACATTTCATGAATTACGCGATATTTACTACTATGAACGGTGTTTATACGACCTCTGGCCATTTCCCGCATCTCGCTCGCCATGTGCTTCTGTCGTGGACGTCAATCTCCTCTACGTCCCATCTCCTCATGGCAGTTCTTATGCCTTCGTGCCATTGTCTCCTTGGCCGTCCTCTTTTTCTTCTTCTTGAGGGGACCCAATTCCAGGCTATATTTGGCATTCTCTGCCTTTCCATTCTCTTCATATGACCATACCATAACAGTTGTTTCTTTTCTACAGTGCACGTTATTGGGATTTTGGCGTTGCTCTTCTTCCTAATTTCTTCGTTTCTAACGTGGTCAAGTAACATGTGTTGGCAGCATCATCTCGAGAAGTTCATCTCCATCGCTTTAATCCTGTTTTTCATGTTCGCGTTTAGAGTCCAAACTTCCGAACCGTATGTGGCACAGCTCTCTACGAATAATTGAAATAATTGTTTTTTTTTTGTTTTTAACGAGATGTCCATACTCGATAATACGGAATGCAGCTTGCTAGTAATGGCCCTCCCTCTCCCAATTTTATTCAGTATGTCCTTTTGATCTGATCCATCTGATGTACGTGTAATGCCAAGATAGTAGTATTGGGAGGTTGTTTTGATGGAACCTTTTTCCGTCTCGATGTCTCGACCGTTTGCCTCAATGACCATATATTGTGTTTTCTTCGTGTTAATTTGCAGCCCCCAGATTTCGAATTCCTCTATTAGTTTTCTCATCATATACTCTATATCCTCTGCCATTACCACTTGGTCGTCGACGAAGAGTAATGTGTGTATGATCCCTTCTCCAGTATTGATACCTATTGCACTGCATTTCCTACTCCAATTTCTTAGACAGATGTCATGAAAATATTAAACAGAATCGGGGACAGAGGTATTTATTTTTTTATATTTATTAATTCGTATATTTATAACGCGATGTTTATTCCCGACATACTCGCCCATATGAATAAACAATTCCTCGTTTAGTGAGTAAATTTGAATAAACTGGATCGGTTAAAGATTAAGAAACATTAACACGTGTTCGTAGTGCTCGTTCTGGAGAAGAAATTGAATTGGTTTGTAAAATTGTATCAGAAGAGATAGGAATGTAAATTCCACGACCTTCAGAGAAATTGGGTCTTTCACAGACGACCACATGGTGTATTTTGTATAAGGATTTATTGCTGGAGGCTTTCAAGGTTCAATTAACACAATAATTGAAGCCAGCAGACCATTCACTGTGTCGAAGATTTGTTAATTGGATACTGGAATAATACGGTTTTCTGAAAAAGTCATCTTTAGCAATGAGACTCATTTTGAACACTCTGGCTACGTTATCAAGATGAAGTGAGAAAAATTCTAAGGTGATCGCTGACAAACCAGTGCATACAGAAAGAAGGACCGTTTGATGTGCTCTTCGGTCCGGTGGAGTCATTGGTCTTTACTTTTGTGAGAAGAAGACTGGTAAAGCGATGAATGGAGAAAGATACCGAAATATGATAATAATTTTTTTATTGGCAGAATTGTATGATATTAACTTGGAGGACATGTGATTCTAAAAGGATCGTGCAACAAACCACATAGTTGATGAAACATTTCATTTATTGAGGACGAAATTTCCAGAAATGGAGACATGGATTGGCCATGGAGATCCTGCCATTTAACACCGTTGGGTTATTTCCTTTGAGGTCACGTTAAATGTCAGATGTACACCAAGAATCCTGAAACAATTTCTGGCCTAAAAGATGAAATTCAAGAGTAAAGAGAGATAGAGTCACACCTGTGTAGGGATGTTATTGAAAATTTTTACAAAATAATGATTACTTATAAGAAAACAAGCAGTGGTCACTTGCACGATACTATTTTAATTGATAAGTTACATACCTCCAGCTATTGTTTACAATAAAGAATTGGAAAATTCGTGAAATTTCATCGCAAAATCTGTGTTTTATTTCAAATTATAAATTGTGTCCGTATTGGAAAATCCTATATGTATATATATATATATATACTATATAGACTAACACATATATTATATTTTAATTATAATTTTAATTAATCATAACATAATATTTTGTTTGTATAAAAAATGTTGTCCTTTGCTTTATATATGTTTCCATTTAGGACAAATATAAAATTAAATAATACTCTTACACTCACATACACAGCAAATAATATATTCACTGTTTATAATGTTCAAAATTTAATTATGTTTTATCTTAAGTAGTTAAACAAACATTAGTAAAATATATAGTAATAAATAATAAAAAAGAAGTATTCAATGCTGAATAAAATTTAAATTGTGATTTAACTATTAACTATTTGATATTTTTAGTTCGTTGTATTTTAAGAGCAATATTTGAGATTTGTGATAACATATATATAGACATTATGATTTATATATATATATATATATATATGTATATATATATATATATATATATATATATATATATATATATATATATATATATATGTATAGAAAGAGAGAGAGAAAGAAAAATATGAAGGTCGCTCTGAATGTATTTATTTTTTATAGATTCGCTCTTGTACATTTTTTTTATTCTCTAAAAAAAATTCATTGTATGTGCTAAATTTAGTTTTTATTACCGGCGAGATCTACCTCCTACTAGCTATGTTCGGCGCCTCTCGAGAAGCTCTGTCTCCGATCGCTACGTTCACTCTCTTTAAGTGTGATTTTTAAATAAAAAATGTAAAACGAAAAAACGATATTGTGTAATGAAATTTATTTTTTGATTTCAAATGAAACCGTGAAAATAATGAAACTGAAAAGAAAACTTATTGTAAATTTATTCTAAAACTTCTGTGTACACGATATTCGTAATTGATTTATGTTCATTTGTTGTGTTCATTCATTTAGTTGCAGTGTACTTAAACTTAATACCGTGCTAGAAAGACCAACATACAACTGGTCGCGCCCGAATACTGTTTCATTGAAATCGACGAACACGACGATTCGTGAAACATCAGATATGATCAAGTCATCGGTATAATCCTAAGGTAGAGAAAAAAAAACAAATCCTTACGTTCTGTAGTACTTTAAGAATGATAGTATTGCTCTTTTAAATGCGGTTAATCAACTATCAATAATAATCAATTATCAGTGATTGAACATTTTTTGTTAAAAAAAATTGTGGCTTGTGGTGTGAGTAAAAATATAATTTGTAAAGAAAATACACTTCAATTGATAATAGTATGTTTAAACGAAGTGATCAATTCGGTCACTACTCGTATTAGCTCACTTTGTACTTTGAGATAATTATCATAAGGAAAAAAATGACACTTATACAATCATTAATACCAGTTTAGAAATTAAATTCTGATTAATTTTTAATATTTAAATAGGGTTCGTTTAAAATTTCCCTTTTCGAAATAAATCCAATACGTATCTGAATCGAGAAGTAATAACACCCCTTACTGTTCTCATAACAGTCTGCACATTACACATTTCAGACATGAACGAAAGCAATACATTTCCATTAATATATATCAAACGTCTTAACATTGACATAGGTATCACTAATAATACTTTATATAATGTGCTAAAGTCGCCCCATTAACGTGACCAAAACGGCATGCAGATTTTATAAATATCCCGATCCCGTGCAGTATACAATATCAACATAGTGGTAGTCACTTTCCGAAAGCATTTGTCAACCTGTTAGCTAGCGCCCGTCCACCCCCACAGACCGTCCGGGGCGCACGTGCGCCCGCCGCTGTTAGTTGTTTTACATAATCCTTTAAGTGGCACTTCGAATCCCGGCGTGGTAATTCCCTAATCGATAAATCGAAAACATTTTAACGGATAAATACGAGCTTTAGCGCACCGGCAACGGTTCACACATTCATAACCCCTTATTGGCGAGATAAAATTACGATTGGCGCACGGAGAGGAGTCTTACTTAAAACGGTACGGTGATGTGAGGTTATGTGCGTCGAACGGTTCGTGTTTTATGTTGACACGAGTGCAATAATTTCTGTTCGTGCGTTTTGATTAGAAAATACGTATCAGATGTCTTTAGGATTGATTTATTCGATTTTGTATTTATTTTATGATGTGGCTTGGCTTTATATTGTACACTGTTGCTCCGAGACGCACGAATTTTAAATTGAAAAGTTACAAGGAAACCGTACACGTTTACAATATATAAATGTTGAACAAATAATAAATTTATAGATCGAGTTTCGTATTGAGAAATCGCAGGTGTGCAAGATCTTGTTTAACTATGGGTGTTCTGTTAAAAATATTTACGTTTGCGCGGATTAAAGGCACGTAAATTTATCGAAAGCAATGTTTTTCAATGCACAACCGAAATTGAAACCATGTTTATAATTATACTTGTCAAATTTTAAACCTGACTTGTTTGTAGAGTTGTATAAACATAACAATTGAAAGGAATCGTATAAGGTTAATTCTTAAATCTCTATCGATTACTAACATAATAAATTCAGTCAGTTCTAATGGTGTTTCGGTAGTTAGCTAAAGTAATAGTTAAATGTTCATTGAAGTGCAGATTCTATAAACTGTTTAATTGCAGCAAGCTATAAAATGTTATGCAGAAAAAATAAAAGTCAAAAATATTTTTTATATGTAGATTCTGTGTGTTGAAACAATAATCAGATGTTATTATTTCGTGTAATAAAACACAAGTTTTGTTCTGCTGTTAATAAATCTGATGCGGAGTTGTAGTAGAATGATAATTCGCTCATTTAAGATTATTTAATTTTTTATCTTATAAAGAGTATTTTTAAATGTATATTTCAAAGATGCACATTTTAAATTTATTAAACAGCACTACCACTACCAGTATTTTATACTTTCTATAGCGCATAATGCGACTGATATTAATTAAATTATCTTCATCAATGAAGCATATTTGTTTTGTCTTCTTTTAGAATATTTACAAGTAGTTTGTATACATACATTTATTTTAAAAAAATCTTCGAAATTTCAGTTGGGAATAAACTAAGGTAAAGCAAAGTTACCAATTTATGACATATTAGTTTTATAATTTACTGTGATCTACTTATTGTACATTAAAATATAGTTTGTTCAATGTTGTTAAATTTACTTTCACAAATAATTTTTTCACTACGTCACAAATCACAAAAAGTTTTTCTGCTCAAAAATGTTCAATGATTGAATATTCATCATTTTTTATTGTTGCTTATGCGTATTTCTTTAGCGATGTCATCATCTACATAACGATATGATGGAAAAATGGCGTTGCCATCTCAATGCACATAAAATAATTAAAAATCATCACTCACGTTAATTACTTTTTTCGTTATAAGGGGTAAAATGTAAATCATGTCGCCATCGATCAACTCAATATTAAATATTGATAATAAATATGAAAATATCAAGATTGGACAATTTTGCCACATATAAATTAAAAAATAATTAAAAAATATTAAACAATAACTAACATACAAATAATAAATACTTAATAAAATAAATATTCCTAAAAAGTCAAAAATTGTATAAAAACAAAGATCTAGGAGCAAATAATCATATAGATAGTACGGTAAAAATTGATAAGAAATACCAAAGTATAATATATACACATATGTGGTTATGTAAATGAAACAACTGCAATAGGTAAATAGGACAAAAAAATTTCAAATCACAATTATTATGAAACATTAAAAAATGATACTGATAAAAAGTCGTGTCTATTCACACTTTAATAAATAGGGAATGCTTGCAATACTACACATACAGTTGGGCATATAAATTTATACACCCAAACTAAATGATCCCAAAGCTAACACTTCACAGGATATGGATCATGAGTTTCATTCTCGGCACCCAATATATATTTGTATTATAGAACACCTGTGCGCTGGCATAAACAGCTAAATTAGTTATCGTTACCTTTACACGTTTTAAATAATACATGTGATTCAGAAGTAACAAGTATGATTGGATTGATAATAATAAATTATATTCTGTGAATTTTTTTTAATATTTATTTAAGGAATATATATATATATATATATATATATATATATATATATTTATATATATGGGGTTAATTTCGTTTCATTCAATGCAACGAAACATCTTCACGACTTATGAAATTTACAGAGAATAGATTAATATATGTATATATATCTATAGGGTGATTCAATTTAGGCTTCCACATAAAAATATTAAAAAAATCGCAAAAATAACATGATTTATTAATTTTTTCGATTTTTTTAATACTTTTCATGTGGAAGCCTAAATTTAATCACCCTATGTATATATATATATATATATATATATATATATATGTATACACTACTCCCTCGAATGACGACCACATTTTTACCCCTTCATCGAAAAATGTTTTTTTTTGATTTAAAAAAAATACCTAATAGTTATAATGCGATAGAGCATAAAGATATAATAATTTATAACCACCGATAGAACAAAATACATCTATCTTATCTATTGGACAAAATAAAGATTTTAGTAACAGTAAAAGGTGCTTTGAAAAATTTAAAAAATTAACTCATTGCGTAACATTAAAAATAAAGGTGAAATGTCTTCTGGCGATGAAAATGTAGCCCGAGAATTTTTATTGAAATTTAAGAAAATAATAGAAGAAAATTTATTCACTCCAGATCAGATATTCAACGCTGATGAGAAGAAGATACCCAGTAGAACTTATGTTGCAAAATCAGAGAAAACTACAAGTGGATTTAAGGCAGTTGAAAATAGAGTAGTATTATTGTTTTGCAACAATGGATTAGGGGATCTTATGATAAAACTGCTACTTATTAATAGAAGTCTTAAATCGCGAGCAATGAAGAGTGTAGACATAAATAATCTTCCAGTTCATTCAACAGCCAATAAGAAAACTTGGATGGATAGTGCAGTTTTTGCCCATTGGTTTACTGAATTACTTGTTCCAAAAGCCGAAAGTTAGATAAAGGAGAAGAATCTTCCATTTAAAGTTCTATTACTTTTGGATAATGTATCTAGCCAGCCACAAAATATAAAACATCTCAATGTTGAAATTGTATTTTTACCATTGAATAAAATTTCTATGATTCAAGCCGTAGAATGAAGAATAATTGCCACTTTCAATGCGTATTATATAAAATGGATATTGCAAGATATTTAAATAAACTTGATGATAATACATCTCTTAAAGTTATGGAAATTTGGAAAAAATTTACAACTTTAATATGCGTTAAGTATATCGCTTGGTGGTCCAAAGTAATAAGACGTTAAATCTCAAATTTCTGTTGGGAATGAATTTGGTCAGAAGTAGTAGCAAATGGAAATACTGTCCCACCAAGAAATAAAGAATATTCATATTCTTTTATAAATTTATCAAATTCATTAAGAGGAAAAGGTATCGACGGTTTAAATATTGGTGATATTGAAGAATTATTTGTTATTAAAGAAATAAAACGAAAAACTCTTAATTAGCATAGTGGTAAACACCGATCTCGAAAGTGAATCTATAAAAGATTGAAATGAGCCTTCATTATTCATGCCAAAAAATATTGGTGAAGTTCTTCAATATGCCAGTAAATCAGAAAATATGGTTTTGAATATGGATCGTCATACTGATTGAGCCACTAAATTTCAACGAAACTTAAAATACATTTGCACACAGTATGAAGGAGTTCACAATAAATTAACTAAAAAGTCAATGACTGGTCACAGATTTTTTTACAAAGCTTAACAGCGAAACTATCATTCGAAATGAAGCTAAATTAGAAGTGCTCAGTGTTTCTAGGAACGAAGATAGTGACTACGAACCAGTGAGAACGAAAATAGTTGAAACATTCAAGAGTAGTAGTGAAGATGGCGACGATGACGAATAATTATGTCATATTTTTTTTTGTTATTTTTTCATCCTCACATTAAATAGTCAGTACATATATTAGTGTATCAAAAAAGTTGTTATACTTTTTGCAATAAATAAAACTGTTTATTACGCCTTTCATTGAATTTTATTAGGATGGTAAATTTGTTTTACACATTTTTGGGCCTTTGTTCAATATTTATATGAGTTCTGAATCTCAATTTACGCGAAATTCGATATTCGTAAATGTGTCTTCCAATTTTCTATAAGTTTCTTACTTCAATTTACACGATTTTGATTAATGCGAATTTTTTTGGAACTTATCTATCGTGCAAATAGAGGGATTGATATATATATATATATATATATATATATATATATATATATATACATAAATATGCATACAATACTAATTCGATAATTGAAACAAACTAAAATCGAGGTGTTTTTGGATTAATAATTAATTACCTCTCAACACTGACCAAGTTTAATTTTTACATGTGTCGATGTAGTAAACATACATGCAATAAATTTGTTAATTCAGTTTTATATTATAGCTTAATGTATATATTCTGAAAAATGTATGTTGTTAAGGAGATTTATTTGCTTCTTAAGACAGATTTTTTTTCAGTAAAGATTCATCACAGAATTAACCATTAAAAAATATTACACATTATTTAAAAAGTGTGTTCTAGATATTTTTTTCTACTAGTATTATATGTTTATCTTTGGTCTTTTATGTATTGCCATTCATGACCGGATTATATATATATATATATATATATATATATATATATATATATATATATACATATATATGTGTGTGTGTGAAATACAGTTCTGAATATCCTGTTTAAAGAGATTGATAGGATTATCAAAAATGTGGAATCATATAGAAGAACGAAATGAAGAAAGCAAAGTTTTAAAGTATAAAGCAAGTATGACAAATTATCAAGTTGTTTACTAATCATTATTCTACAATGTACAAACGCCGAATTAATAAGCAATGAGACTATTTACCCACCTAAATTTTTGTTCGCAGTGATTAAAATACTCAATTTAAAAAAAATCCTGAACAAAAATGTTTAAAAGACTTTCGTATACATACGTAGTGACATGATATATGTGTGTATTTATTAAATCGTTTACATTACCTCCACCTTAAACTCGCAACTTGAATTCAACCTTACAGTACAATTAACATATTAAATAAATAAAATTTAAAGTGACAGTTAAAAAACTTAATACTTACAGTTTGTTAATACGTGTCAGTTTATATGATTGTGACGGATGACTCTAAATATAACATTATTAAATGTAAAATTATCCGACTTCATACATATGGAATAACAAACAGAAAAAAGAGAACAGTAGAATTGATATAGAGACAAACAATTACATAGATAATAAGTTAAATAAATAATTAAAATTATTATTATATATATATATATATATAAATATATGTATGTATATATATATATAGAGAGAGAGAGAGAGATAATTTAATGTAGGATTTCACATGGAAGCAATAAAAGGGAGCGCAGGGGTTAAAAAAATTCACGTTACTTTTTATTAAGTATTTTAGTTCAATTCAATACTACATTACAGTTGTACTAAATACAAGTACTATATGTTTTTTTAATTTTTGTGTTTTTTTTTTAATATTTTCGAGTGTTTCTAAGTTGAATCATCCTATGTATAAAATAATTAAATACAACTGAATCAGAGTCAAGAAGCGATTAGAAAAAATAAACAAGGTGATTAAAGATAATGAATTATAAAATATATTGAATCAGTGAAAAAGTTCGTATACGATTTGAAAATGAAACTCAGGCGATTATTTTTCGTAGAAGTTGCTTTTATTAATCAATTATGTATACACTATCGTTTTTTATAATCATTTTCCAACGCTCAGGCAACTACTGGATTCCTCGATCTTAAAAGCTGCGCGGTTTTTTGGCAAAGACGGCGGTGAGTTGGTTTTAGACAGCCTCCACGGTGTTAATTTTTTTACCACTTAAATTGATCTGCAGCGACTGGAACAAATGATAATCCGAAGGTAAAATGTCCGGTAAATACAGTGGATGAGATATAATTTCCCATTTCAACTGCTTCAGTTTTGCAGTCAGTTTTTCTGTATGTGGTTTTGGGTTGTCGTAGTGGAAGATTACCCCCTTGCTGTTGGACAAAATCGGACGCTTTTCTTTAATTTCTGCGTTCAGTTTGGTTAGTTGTTGACGGTACTTCTCCTTAGTAATCGCTTCGCTCAGTACAAGGAGCTCAAAATAAACAACACCTTTGCAATCCCGCCAAACACATAGCAACATATTCATCAGATGCAACCCAGCATTGGTGACTGTTTCTACCCCTTCATTCGTTTGTTCTCACGTTCGTCTGCATTGGACGTTGCTGTACAGGATCCATTTCTCATCACCAGAAACCAACTGATCTAAAAAGGTTCTCTGTTGAGGCGTCCAAAGAAAGAAACTGCCGAAAAGATGCGATCAAACTTGTTTTTTCGAGCTTTAACGTGAACCCCAGCTTCTTTAAATGCCGAAATACAGTCGATCTGTCAATATTGAGTGTCTCGGTAAACTCTCCCGTCGAAATTTGTGAGTTTTTGTCAACTAAAGTCTGTACAACATCGTTTTCGAACTCAGTAGGCCATCCAAAGTGGGATTGACTACCAAGATTAACACTAGGTTTACGGCTATTTTTGTATACCTATCTCTACGGACACGCGTCAATTTGATGCATGAACGAAATCATACATTTTCATTAAAAAACAACTTAAAAAGCAATATAATTATACACTATTAACTGATAAATGAAACCATGAGATATATAAATATATTAAATTTATAATATTCAACATTATTTTAGTAATAACATTATTTTAATATTAACGATTCATTCCGCGCATCTTTTACACACATACTCAGTTTTGTTTACACACTTTCCGCAAACAATCTTTTTACAGTTTGTGCAAGTATTGTTGCTTCTGTTTCTTTTACAATATTTGATTGGCTAGGTCTTGCGTTCTTGTGAAGTACTGTGCGACGGTTGATTGTTATAAATGTTTTGTTGCTCTTCATTTTCTTTGCCAACAAATTCTTCAGCCAATTGAAAAAGAAAATCTTTTCTCGATAACTTTGATCCAGTAAATTATTAATATAATATCCATACATTTATTGCTTCTAAATTCAAAATATTGAAAAGTACTTGGAGAGGCCACCGAAAAGATGCTGCTTTGCGCCATTTGATCTACTCTATGCCTTTGATCTACTCTAAGTTTTAAACAGGATTGCCTGTTTTGTATAAATTGGTTCCATATTTTATTCATCAATGCAAATTTGTCTCTGCATAAACGTTGTGATCGTTCTGTTCTTTTATCAAATCTTAAGAATCGAAGAATTTGCATAAATTGATCTTTCGGCATTGTGCCCGATAATAAAGCGGGTCCCCATTTCTTGGGCCGTAAATAAAAAGCATTGAGTGATTTTATTTCATATGCTCCCCGAGCATATAAAATTGCAATAAACGCAAGAAGCTTGGTGATTGAAATTTTGCAATCACTTTTTAAAACACGACGTGTCTCTGCTTCGGTACAAAATTTTATAAATTTTATCATGTTTTTGCTCATTATCAAGTGGAAGGCACTGCTTACACTACCTGTTTTTTTGCGTTGCCAGTAGGACCAGCGATGTCTGAATATTGTGTGGACAGATGGTCTACCACTAAATCCCTCCTACTTCAAATTTCTTCCAAATTGTTTCATCGACCGAAATTTCTGTATCATAGACTGCATCCAAATTTAGGGATGATCTGGGAATATTTGGGTCATTCTCGGACTCAGAATCGGATAAGATATGCATCCTTTTCTTGCTTTGATGAAAATTCTGAAAATGTTCCTCTTTGCTATCTGACGATTCCTCTGTTTGTCCAGTTTCATCTGATTCGATCTTCTCAATTTCATCCTCGTTTTCAGTCACTTCGTTTTATTTCTGTTCACAACTTGTGCCAGAGCACTCCTCACATATACACACTATTTTTTGTAATATGTTACCACCACTTATAGACATATTCGGATGAATAAAGAAGGGCTATTTGTCAAAACAGTGTAAAATTGAATTTCAAAATAATATTACTAATACACAAAATGCACCAGCACTTTCTTCTTCAATGCACAAACTAATAGTAACTGTAACAACAAACACGTCTTCACTTCACGTCTTCATTCGAGTGCTAAATAGTAACAGTTTCTTTAATTTTGCTCATGAAACCAGAATTGTGTCAAATTGACGCGTCCCGTAAACCTAGTGTTAAAATCGCAAAATCAAAATTTAGCAAACCATTTATTCACAGTTGGAAGTGACGGTGTATGGTCCAAATAAACCACCCAAACATGTTTCGTTGCTGGGCCAACGGTTATTCTATTCCGAAACTCGGACAACATAACGTGACAAAAGTATATCATTTCGTTGTCCAATTCAAAAATTTTTCTTACACACAAATCAAACCTAAAAAATGAGTCTGATGCTCAAATGACAGATGTAACTGTCATCTTTCAAACGATATATAACATGAATACATTTAAATCACAAGCGCCGCCATATGACTCTCAAAGCACCTTCTATTGAATTGTATACGAACTTTTGCACTGATCCAATATTTTGAATATAAAAAAGAGCAGCACGCATAGATTTAAATTGAAAGAATTTGAAAGAAGATTTTAATTACAGAATTTGAGGATCCTTAAAGAATTACAAATACATACATATATATATATATATATATATATATATATATATATATATACATACATACATACCTTGTCATGCATGAGTACATGAGTCCTTTGCAATTGTGCTAATTTAATGGTTTGGTTATATATTATTTTTTCATTTCATAAAATCACAGTACAAAAACTAAAATATACACAGGAATTAAATAAAACCACTGATAAGTTTTGTATCTATAAATACACACACGGAAACATATATATATATATATATATATATATATATATATATATATATATATGAGTACGGGTTTTATTATTCTGTTCTTTGTCTATCTCTTTAAATTTATGAAATGAAATGACACAACAGATTTTTATAACAAATTAATTAACAATAGGTACTTTAAATACATTTTAAAAATAAAAAGTTTCAGACATTTTTATTGTAATAAATGAAAATACACTATTTCAAATAAAGTAGTAATCAATGTCAATAATTTTATCCCTCTGTTTCTCATATATATATATATATATATATATATATATATATATATATATATATATATATATATATATATATATATACACACATATATATATATATATATATATATATATATATATATATATATATATATATATATATATTTACATATGATTTTATTAGATGAAAATACGTTAATCTATTCTTTGTTTAAATTGTATATTTTATTAATAAACGAATAAATAAAATGTTAAAAATTTGCAGCATATACGCTAAAGTAATTTGTAATATTAAAATAACATTTGTAAAATAAAAATAATAGTAAAAGACAACGTTCTTAACTCTTGTACGAACACTAGCTTATATTATTGAAATTAAAAGTATATCTCTATTTTCTGAAAACCAATATAAACAATATTTTTTTTGTATCAATAGATGGTAACGTTGCGATACCTGTCATTCATTGTATGTTTTTACACTCGTGAACATAATGGTGAAACAATGCTAATAATAGAAATAAAAATTATTATTTTTTTGTCTACATAAAAATATCTTATTTTTTGTTTATTGTAATAATAACAGAAAACAATTACTTTCAAAAGATAGGTAAAATACCTCACTGTGTAATAAATAGAACAAATAAACAAATACTGTGAATATAATTAGTATTGAAAACAAAATAAAATTATCCCGCTTCGTTTAAAAACTCGATATCGTCTATTGGTGTATGAGAGAAATTAGTAAAATAATCAAATTACATAATGCATTTAAAGTGTTATAAAAGTATGAAGATTAAAAAGATGAAATAAAGACATATACAGATAAATAGGTATACTGGAGGACTTTCTGTCGTTTCATTTGCGCGTGCTTCATGCGACGACTAGATGTGCAGTCATTTCACTTTAACACAGGCTGACATGAACGCAACTCGACTGCTAACACAGTATGCGCTGGGAACGCATGGTAAGTGGACGTGCGTGTCAGCGAAACGAACAGAATCAGTTCGTCAACGTGTTTCTTTACGATACTTTACCCTCGTCAATTTAAATAAGAAAAAAGTAATACGAAAAGTCTAACTATCGTATTAATCTATGTTCTCAATAAGACATTCTTAATCTGTGTTGTGCTGTTAAGAAGTACACCTATTTACTTTTCAGTGAAAACATTTGTGTTTCACGTGTTCTTTTCCAAAGCATTCTTGTTTACAAACGTACAGTGAATCTGACGATTGTTGTGTTTTATGTTATTTTTTATATATTTTTGTTCGTATATTTATCATGGATTTCTTTAATTAAGGTTCGTTGATATGTTTTTATATAAATTGTTTATGCATGCTTATATATTATATCAGTGGAAAAGCCTTCCACGACAAGCATAAACAAACATGTGAATTTTAAAATATATATATATATTTATTAAGAAGTTTTAAGTATTAGATACATATGCCTTTGTTGACTATTTTAATATGTTTCTTTAATTTTAAAATAGATAAGAAAAATATTGGCAGGTATTCACAAGTGTTTAATCTAAAAGTTAATACTAAAATGATTATTCATTTAAATATTCAATAATTGATTGTTTTCTGATAAGAAATAATAAATAAGCCAAAATAGACAACCAGTTATTGGACAATTCAATAAATATTTTTTTTGTGGTGTTTGAGTTGATAATTCATTTATGAAAATAAATTTAGTTACAATTCGTTATTATATTAGAGATTCATTCATTATATATATATATATATATATATATATATATATATATATATATATATATATATATATATATATATACATTTCTTACAAAATTATTCTAGAAAACATTGTTACCTTTTTAATTTCTGAAAAAAACATATTCTTTGAGTTCGACGATAAGCTTGATAGAAAAGTTATAACATTTAATTTTTGAGAAAACTAAAAATATAATTAAAAATATTTTTAATAAAAGTTTATATATATATATATATATATATATATATATATATATATATATATATATAAATGTATATATATATATATATATATAAATATATATATATATATATATTTATATAAATATATATATATATATATATAATATATACTGTATCAATATTTCAAGCCTGTCATATTGAATTTGCATAATCTAACAAAAGACAGTGATATGATTCTATAAAAGATATGAATTTCTAATAAAATGATTATAATGTTTTTGAAAAAAAACTTCGAATTTTTCATACTTAACCAGTACCATACCCTCATATGATTGAAAACTCATTTTGAATTAGTACAGATTCAGATTTTTTCTGTTAAGAAATTAAGTATAAATGGAATTTATATTTGTTTTGTTAATTTTAAAATTTAATAAATTTTAAACTAAAACAACGTGAATCCAAATGTAAATTTTTAAAATCTAACAATTATATTACCATTAAAAATATTTTGAAATATATATATATATATATATATATATATATATAAATATGAAACAAGAAATATTAACAATAAAATGTTTTTCGTATAGAAAATATACATTATTTTAATATTTTTATTTAATTACTTAACATGGCATAAAACACTGTATTAATTGTAAACAAGCTAGAATAGTTTGATTTGAGTTTGAAGATAGTTAACAAGTGCAACGTTTATTTTTTCAAATATTATTAGAAAGTGTTATATATATATATATAAAAATATATATAATTTAGGAATTTTGTTTAGAGCATTTTGACTTTTCAGTATAGTTTGTTCTTGAAATTTGTACATTATCACGTGAATTCTACGATCCAATATCTTAAATCACATTCTCAAACTTGACTTTTTGATTAATGTATCCTCTTATAGTTCTCATCGTCATTACTTAAAGTAATTTGAACAGTTTATTCTTCAAAAATATTTTCTTCCGAAATCGGATAAGAAACATAAATAATTTCAGAAATCTTGATGTAAATGAATTTGTTATAGTATTCTTCAACTTTTGGGCATTACCACGTTTATTTATTGCTATGCATGAATATTGTAATAATATCTAAATACCTAGTTACTGCGTTTCAAGAAAAAAATGTTTGTCATTTTTCCTACTTTTTACTAATGACAATGGGTTGGAATTAACGAATTCGATTTGAATACAGTTACCATTGTAGAATATATAATATTAATTTTTCACAGTTGAAATTTAAAATTTCTGTATGTTGTTAAATATAATTAAACTTCCCAACAATTAATGTGTGATACTCAAATAAGATAAATATAAGTGTGATATTCTTACAAGCTGTACAATTTGTGTGTATGGTATGTATGTATGTGTATATATATATATATTATTCATATTAATAAATTTATTAACATACGCATTCTGTATATTCCAAATGTTTTTCATTTTTTGTACAATATTTTTTTGTGGTTAGTGTTGAAATTCAAAGTATGTTTCTCCATTAAACACTAACATTTATTTTAAAATTAAGTTTTATATTTTGTTAAAATACGTTGCAAAACACATGAATTAAATAAATCGTTTTTTAAATACAATGAATTTAGCTATTGAAATTAATAGGTAAAAATTTAATGATAAACATATGTAAATAGATAGTTGGTAATTATTGATTTCCTTTTTATGTATAAAAATGAATTATTACAATTGATAAAAAATGTTGTATTTTATATATATATATATATATATATATATATATATATATATATAATTGCATACTTTTGATAAATCCTTTGTAAATATTTCATTCAATTATATAGGAAATATTTCTTATTCGTCTTAATGTTTTTATAGTTTATATAACACTCTAAATATTTTAATTCTTTTTGTATTTCATCACTAGAAAAGTTTTTGTATTTTTAGTCAACATTTTAGGTACGGTTGAGGATTATTTGGTATATAATATGGTAGTTAGATATGAATTACTTAAGAGAATCATGAATATTTCAGCGTACAAAAAGTGAATAAATTAAATATTATATAAATTTGTAAACTGTTGAAAAATAATATTTCTCCTGTTTCATGTTCACTAAAATGAGATTTTTGTGTGAATTTTTGTAGCGATGACTTTTAGTAAGAAATATTTTTTTGGAATTAAGTACTGCAAGAATTCGACAATTAGATTCATATATACACATTTATCTTTAAATTTGCGTTCTCTGGAAAAACACATTAGGATAATAGGATATTTGTATTCTTTACAAATTTTTCCGCAATACATCGTTTATGTATATATATATATATATATATATATATATATATATATATATATATATATATATATATATATATATATATATATATATATATATATATATATATATATATATATATATATAGTATGCGACGGATCGTAAGAAATCCACATAACTAGTGCACACAAATACATATTTAGTATACACATTAATCGGTTATCAATGGTAACTTACGTTGTTTTTGTCAGTGAAAGTAAATTTATGGTGACTTTAGTGCGAGTTGACAAATAATAGATATACTATTTCAATTTACATTTATTTCTTTACTATCCATCACATTGCACAGTTATACCGCCATTGTTTTTTTATTGATTCTTATATTTGTCTCATTTAATTAATAATAAAACTGAAAATTTCTGTTCAGCCAACTATTAATTAATTTCAACTAATAATTAACCATTTCCCTTGTCATTTTCATTTTATTATAAATTGTTGATATATCCGCTGATAGATGGAAACGTGAATGCTTAAAAAGGTCAAGTTAATAATTTATGTAATTTTTAATAAATTATTTGAAAATTATATTTTATAATTTTTTTACTATAAACATAAAATATCGTTTATAAAAAAAGACTTGAGATGTACACTTTGGATTAAAATTTCATAACTATCTCCATTTAGAAACTATTTTTGTATATATTTTTTATAAATGTGGTTGTTATATCTATTTATGTCTGACATTTATTGCGCTTTCTGTCATGAGACTTTTTGTTTTGTTACTTTTGCTAGAAAGATATAATTTTAGCGATTTTAATCAATTTTGCAATTTGTTTCATATTGACATTTTGAATTAAGTATTATAAATAAAGTATTTCATTAATGGCATCATTAGATAAATTAATTAATCTCATTTTATTAATTTTAAATAATTTTATGACATAAAACACTTAGTTTCATTACGATTATTTTTACAATTTTATAAAAATTAACTATAATTAATCGAAATTTGTTTTTAACAGTTTTTCAATTTCTAAGACGTGAAAACGTAGTAACATTAATGATATTTAATAATTTTACAAGTTTATATATTTCAAAAAACCCATTCAATTTTTTCACTCTTTTTTATTATCTTCTTACAAAGCTGTCCCTTTTCATGAATTATAACTAAACATTCTTTTAGATTGTTCATGTTTATTTCTCGGAAAAATACATTAAATGTCGTAAATAACAGGACTAAATATTCAAAATAGTCATCAATATAATGCATATTTACTTTTTTTATATAACTGTTTAGTTGTCACTTATTGATTGGTTTCAACAAATAACATTATTTAAATTTATATAAATTTAAATTTAGAAGCATTTGTTACATAAAGACGAAATCAAAAAAAAAAATAAAATTGAATATACTCTCGTAATGAATAATAATTAATTTAATATCGTCGGACAAAAAATAATTTTAAATACACGTACTTATTTAAGAATTTGACTAGCATATATATATATATATATATATATATATATATATATATATGTGTGTATATATATGTGTGTGTGTATATATATGTATATATATATATATATATAATTTGTAACTTCTTTTACTGTGAATATATACAATATATACAAATATGAATATATACAAAGTGTATATATTCACAATTTTGTCGGATATTGTATCACTCAATCATCCTCAACTTATCATTTCTATATTAAATTTGCAGTATCAAAATAATTTTCGACAATATGATATTATTTGATTGCATAATTTGAAATTAATAAGTTACATGATAATCAATTTTAAAAAATTATATTAGTACTAATTTATTTTCTTATTGTAAACAGCAAGATTTTCCAAAATCGATCTTCAAAACCAGTACATATTATAGTAAACAAATGAGATGAATATATTATTCGATTTGAAATAGTATAATTTCTGTTAATAAAATAACTACACATGTTTAAAAAACGTTGTATTTACCAGTATAATATGATTATGATGTATTTTCAGTATGTAAAATGTTTGTTCTTATTTGGAATAGTATTAAGTTTAATACAATGGATTGATGGTGATTGTATATAAATATATATATATATATATATATATATATATATATATATATATATATATTTTGTATATTTTTTTATTTTAATAACATTAATTGTGTTTAAATACAATTAAATATAATTTTAATGTATTAAAAATTCGATTATATAATATGAGTGACAGTTATATTTTTAAAATATTTTACAATTAATAACTTGCCGTTGTCTGTGTTATATGCATTCTCTTTACTTTAAAGTTTAATATGATTGATTGTATAATATTTGGTATCCAGACAACAACTGATTATCATGAAAAGTAATTTCTATATACTCACATCTGCACATATCCATGCACATCATCCATACATCTCTCTCACACACGCACACATATACACACCCACATACACACTCACTCTCTCTCACACACACACACACACATATATATATATATATATATATATATATATATATATATATATATATATATATATATATATATATTATAAGTATAAAATTTAATTCTATACTTCTAAATTGAATCAGTTCTAACTCTTTTAAAATAAAATATTTTATCGTCAATTTACGATTTTCAGTCCTAACCTTAACATTTAAAAATAATATTTAACTTAGCCAAGCAGTTGGCATAACCTCACAAAACAATAGTGTACACGATGGCGTCCGAAAAGCAGCATATTAGGCATTCCATACTTTTCGCATTCTCGTTGAAAAAATGCTGCCGAAGCCGCGAGGATGATTTGTTCAGTTTTGAGGGAAGGAGTTTTGATACATAAAACATGCAAAAATATCAAAACAATGAGAGACAAGAGGTCCAAAAATGCTTCATGGGTTCATCGAGTTAAGGTCACCATCTTTATTTCGACAAGAGATTCATTTGTTATCCAATAGATGGAGCAAATTTATACAAAAGATTAAAGTTTATTCTATTTTTTCGTAATTAAATAGAAATGGAGAAATATTATATAATTAATCCATAAAACTACTATCGTCTGAATGATATATTATTTATAAGTTATTAATTTGTGAAATATTTAGTTGTATTAATTTTAAAATATTATTATTATTATCATCTATATATATATATATATATATATATATATATATATATATATATATATATATATATATATATGTATTGCATGTTTTATTTTATGTTCTTGTTACTGTTTGGACTTAATTACAACATGACATTTAATTATGTTGTTGGAAATTTTTATACACGTAATTCTCCATAGTTAATTTGTTAATTCAATAATTTACTTTTGTCTGGTATATAATAATTACTATTTAACTTACATTCTTTTAGTTGAAGCAGATAGAAACCTCAAATGTTAGATATGTCACTTAATTAATTTATAACTTAATTATTTGATGTAGTCATAATAATATGTTTTTATATGTTTTGTACCTACATTTTTTTATTGATATATGTGCTTCAATTACTTTTACTGTCCTGTAGCATTAATAATGCAAATGCAATAATGAATGCTTCGATTTATTCTTCTTGCACTTTATAAATTGAGTCTGTTATATATATATATATATATATATATATATATATATATATATATATATATATATATATATATATATATATATGCGTAGGCGGTTTGAAGAGTAAGTTTGTTTGATATTAAAGATAACAGCTTCAGTTTCATAGTATAATTTATTTTTTGACTTCTAAGGCTCGATATCTCGGCGTATGTGGCTACCTACGTATAAAACGAGGTCGAAATATTAAGATAAAATTTATATATTTATCACATATCGATCGTATAAGAAAATTTTAAATTGGACACTTCTTTCCCTCAATTTTATGTTCAAAATCAAAATTAGACGAATTTCATTTTTCGATTTTAAATTTCAAAATTCGAATTCGAGGAATCACTTTGTTTTGACATACTGTCATTGGTCATATATGCGTGATGAATGGAACAATTTGAGGTTGGCAAGTAGAAAAACATTTACAAGCAATGGAGTAAAGCGTACGCCATCGCTTGCTGTACTGTGTGATTTCGTGATCAAACATGGCGTTAGGTAAAAGTAGAGAGCATAATTAAATCATTCAAAAAGTGTGGAATCTCTAATGCTGTGGATGGTACCGAAGATGACATATTATCGGACACTGATAGAAGACATTTTATAATTGATAAAAAACAGTATAAAAGTTTATTGCACATTCTTATATTCCTAAAATTCCATATATAAACACTATAATTCTAATTATTATTTCAAATATACGCTTTTGGCTAAGTGTATTGGTTATTACTGAGTCACAATAAATTTGTCTAGTTTCTAATTGTATGGATAACATTAAAGATGTTTACAAATTTTACTCGGCAATTTCTTAAAACGAGAAATGTGATCAACTATTTCGAAGTAGCTCGTCTCCCCTAATTTCGTTGATCTCAAATAGATACCCGTCTACGTAAAAGTATTAGATCGATTTACGCATTACCCATTTCGCACTAAAATAAGCAATGAGCCTAACAGACAAACGGATTTGAAATTTGAACTTCTTTTTTATGTAATTGACACAAATTATAACACTTTTATTATTGATATCACCAGATATACCTATATTAAAAATATATATTTCATTATGTGTGCAAATGTAGTTACAAACTATTAGGTTCGTATGAAAATAATTGCGGTTTATGAACTTTAAATTCATATACATTTTTCTTAGCTAATAATTAACTTTACTAATAGAAAAAAAACGCCATTATAATCGATACATTGTTACCAATTAACACCCCTAAACACCTTCACGCTTTCAGTTGGTCGTTATGAACTGAAGAAGGATGCCCACGATTTTCTTTGTCTTTAAGACTCTCATGCCTAGCACGAAATTTTTAGAACTACCATTACATCGTACGTTCTTTAACAGTATCTACAACAAAAGCATCGTTTAGTTTACGAGAAGTTTCTGCTGTTTTACAGGCCATTTTGAAGTCATACAAAAAATTCTCTTATTTGCTTCTTTTCCATCGTTAATTCAACAGCTCAATTTGAAGCAAAATTAATAATAAAACCAAAGTCGATGTTACTAAAATACAGACCAAAAAATGCACTTTAACAACTTGCACTGGCAACTATTCACAGATTCCCGAGCCCAAACTCTACATTGTAATTTGATGTGAGCCGCAACTTGAAATAAGAATACTCGGCAGAGTTTCGCGTGAAGAATTTCCTATCCGTGTCTTTACCTATTTTACACAGGTATTATATGTATAATAATTTTGTTCAGACTGATACATTTCAAAACAATCGAGAATATGTAATGCAAAAGTAACTGATTGCATTCACAGGTAGTTTCACTGCGCTTATTGTTATTTGCGCATGCTTTACATCTTCTTTGAGGATTTTTTTAGCCGTTATGAGTGGAATGTTCCTGGGAAAATGTCCACATTCTTTTTCTTGTAAACTAGCGGCGTGTTACCAACAGATATCCTTTTATACATTTGATAATCAGAAATACGAACAGTTTGTCAAGTTTCTTCTGCCACATCTAGCCCCGAAATTTTGAAAACGAGTATTTTTTAGCCTTTTTCAAAGTCTTTTTCTTAGGAAAAAAACTGGAAAAATAAAAGTAACGTGCATGGCACGTTACTTTTATTCCCGAGATAAATGATTATCGACGTGTGTACCACGTCATTGGCGAATTTGGAACAAAAACATCTCGACGTGCCTGACAAGTCTTTTCAGCGCAAGTGGTTAAAATGATGTTAATATGAACACGATGAATTGAAACTTTCATTGAAGAAATTAAGGTTAGAATACAGAAAACAAAAACCGAAATTTTTTTCCTACTGTCCTAATGTAATAATAGAAAAATGTATTTAAAATATATGCCTTAACTTGAGCTTATGGAGCTAGAGCTAGCAATGTTTTCACAGTTTTACTATGAAAGTATGATTCATTCAGAGGCATATATAGCATGCTTCAGCTCATATCAGTTTTTGTAAGTCTTAATTTACTGAATCATACTTTCGTTCATCTCTAATACACATGTTCAAAAACTATTATGTTATAAACTTAAAAGAAAACCCCTTGTTCTGTTTTTATTTATATTACATGAACGATTATGTGTTTATAACAGTAATTTAAAAATTATACACAATAATTGCCATAAAGTAATCTCTCTTAACATAAATTTTTTACATATCTATTACAAGTATGATTCGAAATGTTCAATTTAACTAACAGATAAAACCATGCAAGCCTTGGAGCGTTTGTTTACATGAGCAATTTGAAACCTTGCTAATCACACACGCCATTAAGATCTCAAGTCATGACGTATCTTGAAAGATTATTTACAAAAATAATATTTTTAATTTCTTAAATATTATAAAAAGCTAATAGTATTTTCAAAGTGAAATATCTTCCTCATGTACATCGGGCGCCGATGACCTTAGCTGTCGAAGCGCCCTAAAACCCCAATAACCAACTAAATATACATTGGGATGTATAACTTACTAATGAGGATATTAATATTATGTATTTTTAAGGAAAACTATGGATTTTAGATTTTAGTATAGTTCAACATTTGACATTGATTTTTGAGGAATAAGAAAATGAATCTTCTAGAAATTTCTTCTACTTTTTACTGTGTCCTATTAAGATACACACATCCATATATATATATATATATATATATATATATATATATATATATATATATATATATATATATATATATATACACATATATACATACGTACGGATCATATGTAGACGTTGAACTAAAACATTAAATTATAGAATAGAACTCTACTTTAAAATTAAGAATCCTTATAATTGTGTATTAAAAAATACTTGTTATAATTTTTTCCATTAATGTTTAGAGTATATTTCAATATAAAATTTTGTAATATCATTTAGAATACGCTATAAGTGATAAAATACTATTTGAATATAAAATCGGTACACAAAGACGTACGTTAAAAGAGAATAGTAAGTATAAATTACTTTTTTCATACATATATATATATATACATATATATATATATATATATATATATATATATATATATATATATATATATATGTATATATGTGTTAATTATATATCGTTTAAAATATTAATTTTCTGATAAGAGTGGTTTATAATAGAGGACCAGTTTTAACAGGCGGGTGACTCAATAGTAAGTATTTCGTACCAGTGACAAATGAATACGATGTAAGTTTCAATTCAGACTAAAGTGTCACATTTAATTAAAAGAAAAACGGTCAGCACAGCTCGCCTAATCGTTTGTACACGTTTTATTAAAAGATCGTAAGAAGACATTAATCAAGATATCATTAGAGATACGATGATTAGAAAGGTCAAATAATACCAGTGGGATGCATGTGCTAAAAAAAGACTATTAGTAAATTAGTTTCCGTGTTATATTCTTCTTAATTGAAGTTTTGCCATTATATAATGTTGTTCTAGTTTGTTATCTATTAACATACACTTATATATATATATATATATATATATATATATATATATATATATATATATATATATATAGTGTGTGTGTTTAAGAATTAGGTTGGTAGAAAATAATTGCGGTTTTTGTTTTATTATTTCTAATCGTATTTTTTTCAATGAAAGTGTCATTTCATCGTGTTCATGTCACTTTAAAGTTCATTTTTCTGTCTGTATTTTAGTAACAACGACTTTGTTTTATTATTAATTTGGTTTCAAACTGGGCTTTTGAATTAAAGATGAAAAAGAAGCAAGTGAGAGCAATTTTTTTTGCATGAGTTCAAAACCTGTGGCAAAGCAATAGAAACTGCTCGTAAACTAAATGATGCTTTTGGTGTGGGCACTGTTAAGGAATGTACGTTGCAATGGTAGTTCCAAAAATTTCGTGCTGGAGACGAGCGCTTTGAAGATGAAGAAGGTCGCGAGCGTCCTTCTCCAGTTCATATCGACCAATTGAATACATTATTTGAATCAGAATAATGTACAACAATTCTAGAGCTTGCACACAATTTATGCATTCAATAGTACTGAAACACTTAAAATAGCTAGGAAAATAAAAAAGCTTGACAAATGAGTGCTACACAAATTGAACGAAAACCAAAAAACCACAATTATTTGTCTACTAAACTAATATATATGTATACGTGGGTCACTGTACATATGTAATATAAGTACATATGTGTATGTGGTTTACTTAAATTAATTAATGATAATATTTTCAATATCTAATGCTGTTTTAAGAAATTCAGCCACTCGCCTCCATTAATGATATAGAATATTGTGTTAATATAGATTCGAACTCTTATATTAATAAATTACATGATATTGAATAAAATACGTAGATAAATTATGAATAAATTTAAAAAAATCACAAATTTATTATTTTTCCACCCCAAAAATCACAAAAAATATTCTTGATCAAAAATTTTTAATAAATCGTTATTGATCATTTTTGATTTTGCTTATGCGCATTTCTATGGCGTTCTGATAATGATGGCACACAATTTAAGAAACTAGAACTTTTATCTTCCATTTTAAAATGCTGAACGTTCATCCTCATTTGACAATGTTTATCTGTTTTTTAAGTTGGGTATTAGAAATATTTTAGTATTGTGTATGTGCAATTAACTGTCCCTAGTTTGGGATAAAAAGCTAATTAAGTATCGTTAAATCATTACCATATTATAAATCAAATTGTATTGAAAATAAAAATGAAAAGAAAAGTAAAATTTAATTTAAATAAATTCTAAAAACCAATTATCATTTAATGAGACAAATTCTTAGATAGCGTTCTTACTTCATTCTATAAAAAAAAGGACCTTAATTTCATATGTAACCATTCTCCACGCTCCTTTTAACGTGAGAGTTGGCATGCTTTCTCTTTCTCTCTTCTCTCTCTCTCTCTCTCTCTCTCTCTCTATATATATATATATATATATATATATATATATATATATATATATATATATATATATATATATATACATACAGCAGCACATGTATGCAGCTTTGTCACGGTGTACAACGAAAGTGGGTATACGATTTTAGTGTAAAACTTATAAGAAATTTATTTAAAATATTGTATTCACTGAAGCTTCGGTGTAAAGAAATTGTTACACATTTAATATTGTGTTAATATTGTGTTTTGTTGTCAATTTTTATTAACTTTTCCCATAAAAATTTTACGACTTACATTTAATGCAGATTATTTGTGGTTATAATTTGTTAATTTCTGTTATTTGTTAGAGGAGAATGAGCGTTAGCGAGCGGGGGGCGAAGCCTTCCCGGGGATAGGCGAGCGCAGCGAGCAGTGGACAGAACCAGAAAGAATATATATATATATATATATATACATATATAATATTCATGTATTTAAAGTTATTTAATTTTATTTGTCGTATCTTTATCGGGACACTTTAAGAAAATGTACGGATATGAAATTATTTTTCATGCTTATTTATGAAATCAAGTGGCAAAATTAAAATTAAGTCAAATATTAATTAGTACTAAAAATAGTATTTAAACCAGTTTTTGGTTCTAACTTGAAAATATTTTTTCCCTTTTCATTCCCTTTATATCCCCAAAATAAAGTATATGAAACATATAACTATATTATTCTCATCAAATGTGAACTCTAAAATGCGAACTATGTTAAGTGTGAGACTAATTTTATGTCTTATTGCTATGTTTAAAAAAATCAGATTATAAATATTTTTTAATGTTATGTTTTGAAAGACATCCTTTTTGACGTTAATTAATAATGATTATTAGTTGCTGATAACTAATTTAATGGTATTTTTTATTATTGCTCATTATTATTAGTTTAAAAGGATTTTGCATGAAATCGATATTAGTCATATGATGTAAGAACATTTAATTTTTATTACGAGCGTATGTAAAAAAATATCAGTAAATCTTCATATTAACTTAATAACTGAATAATATGTATCAGTTTTTAAGCTATTACAAATTTACAAAATATAAATTTAATTTATGTATATATGTATATATATATCGTTTAAGTAGTTTTGTAATAGACAGGTGTATTTTTGGAAATGTATTCTTACATGTTAGGAAATATCCTCGTCAGTTGAAATGTATATACATTTATATTTGACTCATCTTGTGCAGCATGTCTTTTATCCAGCTGTTGTGGCAAGGTATGCATTGGTAAAATGTAATTTAGTTAATTATAGATTCCCGCGGCTTTTTTCCGTAATTGTCTTCTAATAGGATGGATTCCACATCTAATCAGTCTTGAATTGATATTTTGTACTCTATAAAATGTCTAATGCGTGATGTTCTCTGATTACTTTGTTTTCGAACTTAATATCGATTCTATTATGTGTATACACGAGTCGGTTTCACTAGTTTATTTAATAATTTAGTAAACATGCACGAATCTTTGCATGGCTATATATATATATATATATATATATATATATATATATATATATATATATATATATATATATATGTATGTATATGTACACATGTACACCTGTGTTTGTATTGTGTTTTATATTTATTATTCCTTTACTACTATAACATTTATTAGTTTTATTTATTATAGATATATTTACTTGTTTAACTTGCGTGTTCTGTAAAACTTTTCATATAAAAAATTACGAATATCTTTCTATCTGTTACACTTTTTTGAATAAATTTGGAAGGGGTTTCAGCTAGGAATTCTGTGCGATATTCTCTTATTAACACCTTATCGACCGGGCGGTTTTGCTATGAACCTGTGACCTGTTACCGGGGGAATTTTTATAAAATGGGAAAAAAACATTTTATAATTTATTGGTATAATTTTTATTTTTATTATTGAATAAATATTGTAAGTTAAGCGCTTTTAATGATTACACATCGCAATATGATTATTTCATACAGGACACCAATTGGCGTTCCCGGTAGATAACGCTAATTTTATTTAGGACGCCAATTAGCGTGCCCGGTCGTTAAAGTTTTAAGCAAAATCAGCACAAGAAAAGAAATTTGGTGTGATTTTAATTTTAGCTAGTATTTTTCACTTATTACAATCTGTCAGTTTATTGCTGGTAATCATTACATAATCAATGATTAATAAATAAAAACAATGTTATAAAAGAAATATTTGTTCACCTTGCCACTATTATGTCATCAGAAAATTTTATACTTACTTTTATTGGATCACGTGTTTGAATATAGTTTTACTGTACATATATGAACATCAGCAATATATATAAACAGAATTTAAAAATATTGTATCTTTTATAAATAAATCACAGTTTATTAAAACGTATGATTTATTTAAATAAGTTTAAAATTTTCTATAATGAACAGTTTTGCGTATTTGATTAGTTTCAAGATACGTGAGGCAATTGTAAAACACTAAAATTTAATAAATTTGTTAATTTTTTCATTCGGAAACTATATATTGTGCAATCAACTCTATGTATCGTTTACAAGAAATAAACATTTAAAATTTCAATATTTTTCTTCATGCTTTTATACAAAAATGTCACATTTTTGAATACAATAGTAAAAAAGGAATAAAAAACTGAGAATTCCTTTAATTTTTTTTTGTAGATCATTAGTGAATGAAAGTTTGTGTAAAATTTTGTTAAAATTCGCTGTTCAGTTCTAGAAAATTTAATTATAATTCATCGAAATTTAGCATTATCTTGCATTATCTTGTACCTCATTTTTCCAGTATTATGTAAAGCTGCAAAACTTATGAACCATGAATGAGCATTGTTATAGCAATGTCAGTTTAATACAAAACGTATGTTGAAAAACACATCTAATGAGATTAAATTATTATTTTTTTTAACATAATACGTATTTACGTTTTTTATTCATATTCAAATAATACTAATTAATTTGTATCAATATAGTGCTTTAATTTTAAAAAAAATCCTTTCATCAAATTAAAATCAGAGAAATTTTACATTAGAAAGTAATGTTGTGCTAAGTACTAATATTAGTAAATTTAATCAAAATGATTACCGAAGAAGAAAAAAAATCTTTTTTTAAATTGAAGTTTTGACCACCGGCTATCAAACATATCACTTACAATTTTTATTGTTTAAAAAATGCATGTATCCGTGAATTTTTAATACTTTTATCTGTTTTCGTTTCTTCAATACATCTATAAAGATGTCTAGTATGAAATGGATTATATTGACCTATCTTCGAAATTTTCAAAGAGCATACAATATGCATTCTTTTTTTTAGTATATTTTGATGGAAAATATGCATGACATATTCTCAAACTATGTACATAGAAAATCTAAAGTAGATTATATTCAATTTTTTTGTGTCTGAGTTCTGAATGTAATGTTTTGCTAACCACCCATTATCGTATCAAAGTAAACAGTAATGAATTAGTGGAAATTATTTTGTGATTAATAATTGATAATTTATATTATTCGCATTTTGGTGGCCGAGGATGAGATGGATAGTCACCCTCTTAGCCGATATATGGCGCAAAATTTTCATGAATTGTCTATTGTTTTGTACAGTGCGTTCTTTCATTAGTATGTCATTGAAGTTTCATAAAGTTAAGTATTTTGCACTTGATGGTAAGTTAAAGTGAAGAAGTTTTGCGTTTTTTAAACATGGAGAAAACCGAAGTACGCACAGTGATAAAATACTTCAATATTAAGGATTTATCACCAATCCTTGAAATAAAATCTTAGCTGGATTCTGCTTTAGGCGACTTTGCTCTATCGTTTTAAATTGTTAAAACATGCGGTGCGGGCCATACGAGCACTGAGTGCACAACGTTCGAACAGACCATAAAAGGCTATTTGTAAATAAATGTTCCAAAAAATACAAAAAATTGTATCGATTGCCCATCGATTAAAGTTGATCGAGATAGCTGAGGCTATGCGAATATCTAAAGAGAAAGCACATCACATATTATGCAAAGTTGTGGTCATGAAAGACCCACCTGCGCGATGGGTGCCGTTATTGCTCACACTAGAGCAAAAACTCAATTATATGACTATATTCGAGAAGTGTTTGGCGCTGTTCAGGCGCAATCGAAAAGAATTTTTGTGTCGATTCATTACTATGAACGAAACTTGGATTCGCTATGACATTCCGGAGACCAATAAATAATCAAAACAGTGGATGATGAAGGCGAACTAGCTCCGAAGAAAGCGAAAGAAATTCCATCGGCTAGATAGGTAATGGCGTCAGTATTTTGGGATCCGGAAGGTATTTTTTTGTTGTTATCTTGAAAGAGGCAAAATAATAAATTGAGAGTACTACGCTAACTTACTTGACCAGCTGCACTAGAAAGTTCGCGAGAAGCGACGCTGATTAGTGAAGAAAAAAGTGCTGTATCATCAACATAACGCTCCTTGTTACAAGTCTGTTATTGTGATGGATCAGATTTATCAGTTGGGTTTCGAATTGTTGCCTCATACAACCTACTCGTCAGACTTAGCCTCGTTGTACTTTAATTTGTTTCCGAACCTAAAATGTTTCACGTTGGTAAAAAGGACACATCAAATTTCGAAGTGATAGTCGCTGCAAATGCCTATTTTCAAGAATTGAACAAATCTGTCTATAGAATAGCATAAAGGTTCTTGAATATTGCTGTGTAGGTCTATCGAGGTAAAAGGAGACTATGTCGAAAAATGAAATCATTATTCATCTAATATTTTATTGTTTTCCTTCCTAGACCGGAAACTTTTCACCCACGCTTGTATATTATCCATTTAAAATATAGATCTCTTGAAATATTTTTTTACATTAGTAATTTTGTGTCATTTGAGGGTGAGTAAAAAGTCATTTGTGAGTAACATAATGTTAGATAAAGGATATAATGCAGATAAACGATTTTTTTCATCTTACAAGTAACAACATTTTTTTCTCATTAAACATATTCAATAGAACATTTCCGCGAACACTTAGAATTTTCTATAACTGCGAATCGGTATTGAAATTCGGATAAGCTTCAATTAAAAGTAATCAATGAATATTTATTAAAAATTTAAATTAGAAACATTTTTTGTGGTTAGTGAAGATAAAATAATTAATTTGTGAAAATTAATGTAGCCTCAGAAACGTATTGTGATATAATTATAAATTTATTTATAACTAATCGAAGTTATATCTATATATACCATAGTTTAAAAAAATATAATTTGAATTATAAAAGATTCAAAAAAATGCATTTTTTGAAAAAATATTTTCATTTCTTTAAGCAGGGCTGGTTTTATAACTTTGAACAAGCAATTAATTTTTTGATCGATTTTTAGTAAGGTGTCAATTTTAATAAAACTTTTTATAACTTGTTATATTTTAGTTCTATAAAAATTTTACCAATTTTTATTTTTTTATTTTGTGTATGATGTAACATTATTGGCAACTCAAATATTAAAGAAATACACCAAAGAACAAAATAAAAATATTATCTTACTAAGATAGTTCTTATTATTTTTAAACGTTCTGTTAATAGTTTTATGAAGATTTACAATGACATTGTAACATGGACAGACATTTCAGTAGTTATTAATGTTTACAATCATTTAAAAATATATTTTACAATGTTCTTACGATGAAGTATGTTATGCATTCTTTTTCTTTTTTTATGTTTATTTTTAAATATCATATTTTTGTGAATGAAATATGACAACAGATTTATTCATTGTGTTATAAATTGAAATCTGAATTGATTCAATACATGTTATATTCTATTAAGATAAATGTTTTAACAAGCATATTAAAACACTGGTATGCGGGGGGGGGGGGGGGGAAATGACACGCAATAGAATATACGACGATTCATGAATGAATTCTAAATAAAAATACAATTTACACAAAATAATTAAAATGACACAATTACAAAAAGTCATTAATCCGTAATTTAATTGTAATTTGATATATCACTACTTTTTATTCTAGAATAACGTTCCCTAAAAGAATTTTTGGTGACTAACAAGGTAAAACGAGTTTTCTGATTAAAAAAAGAAAAAAATTAAAGTTATGTTAGGTCTTTTTTAAGACAAGGTTTAGCAACTAATTTCCCGGATTGAGACAATAAAAAGAAACATAATTTAAGTAATATGAAAAATTTTCGATATTTATTATAAGTATTCACCATTTACTTTAATTTACTTATTGCAACGTTCTAAAAGTTTTTTATAACAGTCTGCATTGGCATCCGAAGATATTGTTTTCAGTTGGATAATTACATTTTTGAATATCTTCTACATCCTGATATCTTTTTTCTTACGAGAACAGTTTTTACCTTAGGAAAGGGAAAAAGTCTCCTGATGCCAATTCATGTAAATAGGGTGGTTGATTGATGTCAATAACGCAGTATTTCATTAGAAATGAATTCACAATCAGTGTAGAATGAGCAGGTGCATTGTGTAGTGGATGCAGTAATCAACTACTTTTTCCTCGAAATAGTGATCGCACTCGAAAAGTGCGTTACAATAATCTCTTCGTTACTTCAACGTAAAATCCACTATTAACTATTTATCTTTCAGATACAAATTCTTTATGAATCACACACCCTGTCTGTCGAAAAAGCTAATCAGCATGGTTTTGATTTTGGATTTTTGCACATGAAACTTTTGAGTCTTAACGATGATTTTCGAATCCACTGCATTCCCTTTAGTCTCGTCTCAGGACTGTACTGAAACGATCATGATTCGTTAACAGGGGAAATGCAGGTAAGAAAATTTGTATTGTCGCGACAAGTCTTGACGAAGTCTGTGCACGATGTCACTTTTCTCTGTTTCCACCCATTCGTAAAATTGTGCAAAACGAACTCTGCGCAGATATTTTTGTGTCAACTTTTTTTCAAATTGTCTCCTTATTGATGTTTAACTCATCTACCATCGGTGATTATTCGATTATTTGGTGGATATTTTGGTATAATTTCACGATCAAATGAAATTGCATTTCGAGAGACCAACAGACGCTTGGTTCTAGCATCATAATAATATTCTCATGGCCATCTTTGAAACGTCTAAACCATTCAAACACACTAGTATATTTTTAGGTGTTGTCATACAAGTCTGTACACATTTTTCAACATTTCATAAGTTTATATTGCAGTTTTCCCTAATTTATAACAAAATTTAATATTCACTCGTTGTTCCATGACTGACACGATGTTCGTTTTAACGTCGTGCGCAGAAACTGACAGCGGTTCGATCTTTGCTTGACTACCTTCTATTGATAAAACTGCGAACTATTATATACCGCTTTACTTTTGGTTTAATTTCACGTGACTCCAGCGCTATAGAGTCAAACCGAGAATTAAATTGCTAAACCCCATATGTATATGTTACAATTTCTTGTGTATGGTATCTACAGCCGAGAAATCCATAATATTGATCTGGATTGATTTAATCAGAATTTACTGGAGTTGATCAGACCTGATTAGATTTGAGTTGATTAAACCATATCTGAATAGATAACCGTGATAGACCAGAAATAATTAGAAAATATATAACCATACTTGACCAGATTCGTCTTGATCTGACCTGACCTGACCTTACCTAACCTGAATTAATTTTACCTTATCTAACCTATACTTTTTTTTTAATATTTATCGAAAAAATGGCTTATTTTGTTAGTTACAAAAATTATTTTAAATAAGATCATAAAATATTAAATAAATGGAATGATAAATGAAATGAATTACTCATCGAATGGTTTTGAAATTTCGCATACAAATTTGTACGCAGTTATTAAATTAATTTATAAAAAATAGATTGATGGACGATAATAGTGGTTCTTAAACATTGTTGAAAATAACATATAAATTTGATATAAAGCTGTTATCTTATTGCGACAAACATATCAGTAGGGTTATTCCTGTGTTGTATCACACATACAACGTTGTTTCGAATAAAGAAATGTAGCAAGAATGTCTTATTCTTAAATTCTTTTTTTATAAACAAAACAGCTTCGAGTTGGAGTTTGTTATATGGTTATAAATAAGTTGAAATGAATTTAAGACAATTTGCAAATATTTCAATTTTTTATATCAAAGGCCGTTATTATATTTATCACTTTACACTCGCTTGATAAACAATAAAAGATTTTTGTTATGAATTGAGGTATTTAAAGGAATCTGGATGTTCTGATTATATCTGTATGATTGCTAGGCAACTAATGAAGTGGGTGAGAATAGCCTTATTGATTTTAATTTTTATAATTCAATATTAATAAATTTTGTTATCTATCTATCTATAAAAAATGTTGTATAAAATTTCAAAAAATGTATAAATAAATTAAAAAAAAAACGTGTAGAATATTA
>CM068320.1:1670000-1782500 GCA_034766995.1 Acanthacorydalis orientalis | reverse complement strand
GCGTAACATCCGAAATTATTTTTTCCTTCATAAATTCATGTATACTCAACATTTTATTCAAATAATAAATAATCTTTATTAATTATTTTGTATATCAGTAGAATAATAATATATATTTAGAGCAGTGTTCTTCAAACTGTGTTCTACGGAAACCTGGGATTCCGCGGAACCTCTTCAAGAGTGAGGGTGAGGGTGGGGGTCAAAGTTAAAAAAAAAATAATTTTCGAAAAAAAACTCGAAAAGCTAAAAATTCAAAACAATTAATTTATAATAACTCCTTTCATTTCTATACATACCCATATTATTTCCCATTATTATGTAGTTAAACTGTACTTATGAGTACATATTACGCATTTTGAGTTTCCTGTAGATGACAAGGGTACAGTAAAAAAATTATAATCTTAAGAGTTCTGTGAGTCGACAAAGTTTGAAGATCTCTGATTTAAAGTAATATACAGTTTCAGTCTTGAAGTACTTTCCTTTGTACTGTATCTGTGAAATTATTCGAAGAACAATTTGTAAACAATGAAAATTTGCAGTATAGTTCTTCTAAAGTAAACTTCTTACAGTCTTTTCGAACTTTTAGCATTTAATTCAGGTTAGTTGAGTTCAGGTCGTCAGGGAGGTTAGTTTCAAATAATTGTACTTTTGATAAGTTGTATTTCTGAAGATTAGTATTTTAGAAGAATTGTCTTTCGAAAACTACTTGCAAGACTCAATACAAATATAAAAAAAACCTAAAATTTATTGAAGAAATGTAGTTTTTAATTTTGGGCAGACATCAGGATACGGTTTTCTATTATACTAGTTTTTGAATGTTTTAAAAGTTACCTAAATCTATTATTCATTTAAGTTTTTTTTGGTTTATTCAAAGCTAGAAGATATAAAATCTGAATAAATAGATAATAAATCAAATGCCATACTAAAAAAGTATTGAATGTACTATAGTCTATGAATTTGAGAAAGACATACATTTCTTTGAACTTATTCCTTTTTATAATAGATAAGCTGTAATAAATTATATAATTAAAAATTTTTTATCTACACTTACAATATATAATTATTTTCGAATTTTGGTATTTCGTATTAAATATTCTGGTGACAAAAATGTTACATGGAAAATTAATAATAATGGTTTGATCTTTATATATATATATATATATATATATATATATATATATATATATATATATATATATATGTATGTATGTATATATAATCAAAATTTAAAATCGTAGTCTCTGTTATAAAAAGAGAATGTCATTGGTTATTAAGAAAGAGCGAAGGTTTATAATTATTTGATATCAAGATAAAATGATATCATGTTACAAGTAATTAAATATAGGAATTTATATTTGATGTTTAACGAAAACGTGACCAGCAAAGTTTATTATTTATTAAATTTATTACTCTTTCACTTTCGTATTATGCGGTGTCTCCCACAGAGATTCTTAATTAATGATTACGATGGTAACTTTTTGTGTATGTATCTCGTATGCGATATTTGTCATATTTTGTGGTTTTTTTTTGCATTGAACAATGTACAGGTGTCGCTTTTGATGTGTTACTTGGCAGTTGCGACAAGATTACTTTTTTATTATAGTTTATTGATTGATGTATTATGTCTTTTAATATGACTATTTAACTAATGTTGTTTCTTAAATATTATAATATAATACTACATAAGCATATATATATATATATACACACATATATAAAATGCATAATAAATTATAATTTATAGAATCAGTCAGATAAATCATACGTAAGCAGCCCGTTCGTAGAAGAAAAAAATAACATAATATTATTAAAAACAGAAGGCCAAAATAAACTTGTGTTCAATTATTTATTTTATTAAATTAGAGAAAAATATTAAAAATTAAAAATTAATTTTATGAAATAAATTAAATTTCTAAAACATACAATTTTATTTATAAAAATTTACACTAAATGTTTAAATAATTATAAATGTAATGTTCTGTACCTGTAGTCTCATTGGTGTGTTGTTCTGGAGATCTTCTACCTATAAGATTAGATGTAAATTTATTCTCCGGGATCGATTTCGGAACGCGTACCATTTTCAGATGGATTTTGAAGAAATTTCGGCTTATGCTCTATTTATTTTAATAGTAAAGGGTGTGGTTAATATTATAGCTCTTAAATATAGAATAATGCGCCGCTGTTGGTGTTTATTTATTCTTTTAACGTATTATGTTTATTTTTATAGAATTGTAGATTTTCGAGAATATTTAATTTTATACCTTAATTAAGTGTTTTTATTTTCCATTGTATTATTAATGTCGTTAATGTCATGGTCCCGTTTCTAATATGTGTTCAGCAAATATTGTGTCTGTTTTATTATATTTAATGCAGTTAATATGTTCATTATACCTGTTTTGTAAATCTTCTTCCCGTTTTGTCGATATATTCTTTATTGCATGTGTTACATTTCAATTTATATACTTCATTCAGATTATAAAAGACAGTTTTTAACGTCGTTTTTTGTTTTAACAGTGTTTTATGTCATCTTTTTAAAATTTCGTTATTTTATATATGTCCTTATTATATGTATATGCATGTGAAGTGTAACAATTTCATATTTTCGTTCTTTTTAATTTGTTCATTTTGTTATATTAGATTTTTCTTTTTACTTGTACCTTTTAAAAGTTTATTATGTTTGGATTGAATCCATTATTTAATGCTATATTTTTAATTATATTGACTTCTTTTTTAAAGTTTGCTTTATTTTGTGGTATATTTGTTGCTCAATTAATCATACATTTAAAAAAATGTTGTTTTATGCCTTTTAAGACGGTTCGGAATCTTGTTAATGATTATGTCGGTATAATTAATTTTCCTGAAGATTTCGCACTTTATTTTATTTTATATTTTGTATTATTTTTAAATCGAGGAAGTTTATAAAATTGTCCGTTTTAAATAGTCTCTAATGTTTAAATATTGGCATCAAAGATATTTTTACAATATAAATATTTATAAAACTAGGAAAGTTTTTTAACTATTGGTTCGTCACAAATAATATCAAGTAAATTTTATAATTCTGAATTTAATTTTGGAATACTATTATAAAAAAATATTTCTTTGCTTTCGTGTTCACAAATATATTTAAAAAAGTTTGCTAACATTTCTGTAAAATATGTATATTGAATAAGACATAAATTATATATACGTGTATATATATATATATATATATATATATATATATGTATATAATATATATATATATATATATATACACGTATATATAATTTATGTCACACAAATATGTGTGTGTGTCTATAAACAGTTGAATTAAAAAATTAAATAACAAAATAACAGAAAATACTTTTTAAAAATATAGCATTTTTTTTTACAAAACAGTAAACATGAAACGTATACAATTGTTCACTTTATTTTTAAGTTTGTGTATAAATTCATTAAGTTTGAATTATGTTTCAAAACATATATTTGAGAGTAAATGTAGCATATCAGCGACGAGACTAGCAGTAAATCATTTAATGAATTAAAATTGTGTTTATTTCGTTGCTAAAGCTTTCAGCGTCATTTTCTCATTTCAATGCTAATTCCATGTATTATTTTAATCTGTAGCATTTTTAATAACGTAAATGTTTCGTTCCTTTCAGTTAACGAACATTTAAGTTTTTAAACGAGCCGTCTGAACAAAAACGTTGAAAAAATATATTATTCAAAAAAAAAGTACGCCCCTCTTTAAATATCCCTAAACACAAATGCCATTAAGACGGGGGAACACAACTATTCATTAATATTTTAAAAACTCGCCATAACTTTCGTCGAAAGTTTCTGGACTCTTTTTAATTAAAAATAAAGACGTTAACCGCCCATAAAGAAAACGCTTTATGTGTCATAATGACATTTAGAGTGCAGCCAGAGACAAAATGTCCGACCTCGCCACGTACGTTGTTATTAAATATTAATTATGTCGAACGTACTGACGATTTGATAGAACAGCACGGACAACTGACAGATCTCTGCACGATCTATACAGTATGTATAATAAACAGTTCACTAATTTACTGGAATACTCTCCAAGGAGCCAAAAGGGTCCCTTTATTACTGAAGTTGATGAATATTTCACAGCTAAATGGGTCAGAGTTTTCGCACTAATTATGAAGTTGATATGAATATACAATGTGAGATGTGCAGTATCATCTCTCTCGTACTATACGTTACTAAAATTTAACGTTATTCTTAATATTTACATTGTCCGTTTATTTAACTTGTGTTAATACAATCGTACGTTCAGTTATTAAATTTTAAAATAGTCATTGACAAGTCGACAATAGTAAATTATTTCATTAAAATGAGATTGTATTCCTTTGATTCAAAATATCAATATTTTATTTCGTCAAATGTTTATTACCGACAGATTTTTATTCACAAGATATTTACATTTTTGAACTTAATTGTTTTTTTTTAAAAAAAATGGTATGAGAAAAAACATTACGAATCTAAATACTAAACAAATCCATTAAATAACATTGTAGGAAAAGAAGTAGTTGTCATTCTCATAAATCGTAAAACTATTTGCTTTTAAACTACATTCAGTCACTTAAGAACATAAGCAATACTTCAACTGAATTTTCCAATTAATTAATATTTAGAATTGTCCAGCTTGCCTTAAGAACTTAAATACGATTCTGAATGTTGTTGAATTTTCTTTCAAATTCTTGGATTTATAATCAACCAAACATTGTTTATCAGATAATAAATCGATCACTATGTAAGCAATTCGGTCATATGTACTGCATTTTCAGCTCTAAAGTGGCAAAGCAATTTGCCACTTTCGATTTTGTGCTCCAAATTACGTATATGTGGACTATGACAAACTACTACAATATAAAATTACTATTTCAACTGAATAAAAATTCCAGTAAAGCAAATTAAGCAAGTAAAACCTTTAAAAATGAAGGCTACATAAAAATAAGCTTTCTGTGGAAATTTATTAGAATGGCTTACAATATGTTCCATGAGTATCCATTTATAATACTATTGGACACATAAAAATAAGATTCATCTGTAATTATTCCAATTTATTTTCTGCTAATTCAAACGCTGTAAATGTAATTAAGCGGCAGAAATTGTATCTTATTTTGTTTAAAATTTTATAATATTTTCTTTAGTTATCGTTTAACAATATTTTTGTATTCACGAATATTTTATACTTGTTATTCGGCTGCGATTAAAAAAATAGAAGGATTTTCTCAAAAATATTCATCATTTCACAATATAACTTGGCACTGTGACTAAGTTCACTTTCACACATACACAGTATATCCAGGGTCGGCTTCAACTGATACTGAAAAAACTACAAGACGTTAATTATTTTTTTTTATATTTAAAATACACTTCTGTGTTAATACAACACTAAATGTGATTAAACATTTTTTCTAAGCAGTCACTGTACTCCGTTTTCGAAATCGCCTTTAAAATCGTGGTCAAAACGTTTTGAATGTTCTGAATGGTATCGTAAGGATTTCTTTTCATCACCAATTTGAATTTTAGGAATAGTCAGAAGTCAAAAATCAGGCGAAAAAGGAAGTGTCCGAGCACTGTAATGTCTTTTTTGGTCAAAAAATCGCGTACAATATTGAATTGATTATTGTGCAGAAGCAACCAAGACCCTTGCTCTCGATATTCAAACCGAATTTGAAGAATCCTTTTACACAAACGATTCAGAAGAACCAAATAATAACGTTCACCGTTTGATCTTCCAGTACAAATTTCTAGTGGATGATTCCTTTCGAATCGAAGAAAACCGTGGAAAATGTCTTGATTCGGCTCTTCTGCATGCTTACTTTTTTCGGTTTTATCTCTTCTGAACCCTGTCATTCGGCACTCTGTCGCCTTATGAGTAGCTCATATTGAAAACACCATCTTTCGTCACTTTTTTCGATGTTTTTTATAAAATTTGAATTTATATCAGTCGCTCTTATGGTGTCTTTGCAGTGCCCCACTCTAGCGTCTTTTTAATCCTCTGTCGGCATGTACGGTACGAAATGTACAGCACAGATTTTCCGTTTACTCAAATTCTCGATCAGAATTTGATATACAGTACTTTCAGGTATGCCAGTGAGCTCCTCAATGAGCCTTGCAGACACACAGAGGTCTGATAGAAGGATTTCAAGCACTTTTTGTATGTGTTCAGAGGTACGACTTGTTTTTGACAGCAGTGCTCATGGAACGTCTGCTGTCACTAAATCAAGCATACCATCTAAAACTTTGAAAGAACCAAAAAATCATTACTATACACACTTTTCGTCACATGTCTCACCAGCTATTTTATCTGGCTTAAAACAAAATTTAATATTAGCTGTTTGTTCCATAGTCTTTTTTCGACGAGTGTCAACAATGAACTATCACATTTAACTCCAATACTCATGACGTAGACATGCTAGCGCCTTAAAATTTTGAATGGTCGTAACTGAAATATCAAACTTCATAACAAATCACTCACCAAGAGATGGCTGGATAGACTGTGTAAATCTTTCACTTGTTCCATAAACTACAAAAATGTGTTTTAATCTAAAATGTTTCGTAATCAACTATTGATCATTTATATTATAGCTCATTTGATAGCGATGCCATTATCGTCAAAGCGTCGAAATACAAAAAAAACTTTTCTTCTATACCTTAACTCTCTGCGGAAGAATTAGTTTTTATGTTTATTATAATTATAAATCTGAAAGAAAAGAAAATAATAGAATAAAAATATTTAGTTACGAATTTAAACATAGATTACTTTTAAGTTTCTCTGATTTCCGGTATAAACAAAAGAAATGACGGGATAAAAGTAATATAAATATAAAAATGTGTCGCAAATGTGTCATAATTATTTTACGTGTGCTTATATTTGTGTCGTTGTGTTGAAATGATATACAAAAAAATGTAAAAATTATCTAAAATAAAAAAAAACAGTTAATATCTATATACAAGATTATACTTTTTACGAAAATATCGTAATTTCGAACAACTTTTAATGTCTGTTATCATAGAAATAAACTTATCATACAAGTACCATAAAACTATCAACACTGACTTAAACTTAAAGAACTGTGTTTTGATTAAAGTACTTTTACAGTTTCTAGAAGAAATTATAAAATATTTTATTTATTTTTAAAATAGACTACAGCACATTCGAAAACACGACTTCCAACGAGTATCCAAGACTTCATAAATAATACAAAAATGAACTGAAATTGAATATAGGCGAGCACGTTTAGAATGTATTTGCATCGTTCGCTATGTTCGTTATAACTTAACTTGACAGAACTAATATTGTTAGTCGTCAAAAATAATTGAGCGTTAAAAATACAATTTTCTTAATATAATAAATTCTTATTAGAAAGTGTTATTAAAGATGCTTTAAATAGTTCAGTCTCCATATGACAGATACAGTTAATAATCTTTGGTGTCTTGGACTTGTCAAATATTTAGTTAATAAAATGTCTCACCTTATTCAAAAAAAATGTGAAATGTTTGTTATAGTTTCACATTTGGTATAGTATTTTTTTTACTTCGTTAGTATTTTTTTATATTATTTTTTACTTCGGCAAAATGTATCGCTAGTTTTTTTAATTCAAAATGGTTTAGTAACATTTTTCATCAAATAAACTGTCAAAAAATTGAAAAAAAACATTATAAAAACATGTGTTTTTGTATAATACACACAAAAAATTAACTATGAACATCATCTACTTTCATATTTCTGAAAAAATTTCGTTAAATAATGTATATTTATTCAATTATATTTTTTAAGTTCGTTTAGAATAAATATTTCGTTTCAGATAAGTATTTTATCATAATTTCAAAATAAAAAATATAAGTATATAAAAAGAACATACACACACACACACATATATATATATATATATATATATATATATATATATATATGTGTGTATATATATATGTGTATATATATATATATATATATATGTATATGTATATAATATGTTATATTTTTAGAATAAAAAATGAAAACTAGTCTTTATTACAGAAGGAATTTAAATATCAAAATACAAATAAAATCGAATATTGAACAGTTCATTTTGTTTTATTTTTTGTTTCAAAATCTTAAATATTGCCTTTTTTAAAACTATACAAATAATCTTTAATTATATATTAAATGATACAAACAGTTTTTATTTATAGATAATAAAAAAAAACGATGAATGTAATTTATTTTCGAAAATGGAAGGCAAAAAATCGACTTACATATTTCATCGAAAACAAATTTAAATATAAATGCTGTACGTTTACCTAAATAGGTAAATATATTCCTTCTGATTTTATACGCTTATCTTTTATTGAATATAAAATATTAAGTAACACTTAATGGATAAATTAAACAATAAAATACATTAAAAATGTTTATGGATGGCAGAAAATAACAATAAAATTGCCGTAAATCCCTTACAAGCCAACGTTAATGGAACACAATATTGTTTCGTCAGTTGTTTCCATTATTTAAATCGTTTAATTGATTTTCAAAAATACAAGATTGGATCTTCAAATAAAAACTTGAACGTTTATTTTATGTTACATTACTGTATTTTTGTAAATGAAGTAAATCAATACTTTAACCAAATATTTGATATTATTTCACTAAAAACAATATAAAGAATATAACTATGCCATAAATACAAGATATTTATTACATTTATTTTTTTTAGTATAAGTATAGTACTATAATTTTTTTCATATGAAAGTAAATAAACAAGCTACAAAAATACTTGCTATGAAATAAAAATACGTAAAGATTTCATCGTTGAAAACTGTTTCAAAATAACTTTCATAATTTTCTGAATATATTTGATAACATTAATTCATTTTTACTATCCAAGGTTATTAAATAAATTTAATAAAAGGTAAAGTTCGTCTATAGTTAAAATTTGTTTATAAAATATTTTACTAACAAATAAAAACTATTTGTCATATTTTTTACCATAAAACATATGCAAATAATAACTATTTACTCACAATACAATTCTTGTATTGAGGCAGAAATTCTTTTTACAAATGATTTCTTTTCTTACCCCTCATAAAAGTATTTTTTTAATTTTTCTGCGTTCTGAGGGTTATATTAGGTTGGTAGAAGATGTTGATTTTCCTAGCTGTTTTAAATGGTCGAGAACTGTTGGATGACAAACACCTAACTTTTGTGTAAGCTCTCGAATTGTTGCGCGTGGTTCTAATTCAACTAACTTCTTTAGTTGGTTGTTATGAACTGAAGAAGAACGTCCGCGATCTTCTTCATCATCAAGGCTTTCGTCACCAGCATGAAATTTTTGAAATCACCATTTCACCGTACGTTCCTTAACAGTACCCACATCAAAAGCATCGTTTAGTTTACGAGCAGTTTCTGTTGCTTTATCACCCGTTTTGAACTCACAGAAAAAGCTTTTCTGTGCTTCTTTCCATATTTAATTCAATATTCCAATTTGAAGCAAAATTAATAGTAAAAGCAAAGTCGGTGTTCTCAAAATACAGACCGAAAAATGCACTTTAAAATGATATTAACATGAACACGATGAAATAACACTTTCATTGAAAAAAAAAATAAGTTGAGACTTCAGAAAACAAAAACCGGAATTATTTTCCCGCCACCTAATAACTTTAAAATGTGCATAAGTAATAATCAAAAATGATCAATAATCATTTATTAAACATTTTTGAACAAAATTTTTTGTGGTTTGTAGGATAAGAAAGTAACTTGTTTGTAAAAGAATCATTTAATTTATAAAAAAATTTTAAAATTGTAACTAATATTAGTGGAACATTACTTAATCATCTGCTATTAATTTATGTAAAACTGGGACAAGATTTAACCCTTTTCGTTCTGCTGTCCAGACGGTCTAGACATTGCATTTTTATTGAAGAGGTCCACTATCCCTCTCTTCTTCATTTCTCATATCTCAGTCCCTCTGGACATATTTCACTGTCCCGCTGAAGATAAACCATTTTGAGCATGGCAGTGAAATACATACACTTACAGACAAATACTCGTACACCACTGTCCAGAGAGACAACAGTGGACCTGTTTAATTATAACGCGATGTTCAGAACGTCTGGACAGTGAACCGCGAAAGGTTAATTTACAGTGTTCATTTAAATTAATACCTTTACATACTAACTAAAAATTTAATAACTAATAAATTTTCTCCTTTATTATATATATATATATATATATATATATATATATATATATATATATATATATATATATATATATATATATAACAAATTAATAATATCTAGTTCTTTAATATATGAACAGAGCATATGTGCGCCCTTCTAACATCATTTTAAAGTTTTTATTTACTATAAACTTAGAAATAATTTTTACAGTTAATTTTTATAATGTATTCATAAATATACTAATTTCGTCTGAAAATATAAAAAAACTAACTCATTTAATACATAATAAATTGTGAATATTATTGAAAACTATAATTGTCAAAATAAGAACTTTATGTTTCTTGTAATATATATTTAAATATCGAATAAGTACCTAAGTAAATAAAACAACAAATAGTCGCAGTCTTTTAATTTGCAATAAATTTATCTATGAATGATAAATAAGTTTGTAAGTAATGTAATAGTGTAACTTTACACCTAAATGCATATTTCGTCATGATTTTTTTTCTTTATTTCTCAATTATTTATATAATTTATTAAACAGAAAAAAATCTATCCTCTCCATTTTTGTGTACATATTTCTAATGAAAAAAATTACCTGAATGTAAGTGAAAATTTTAATGAAAATTTCAAAACGTAAAATTGAAGCATCCGTTTTCAATTTATTTGAAAGTGCATTGTAAAAAAGCTAATATCTATGATGGACATGACCCTTCTGTATAAAGTCCATTATCCGTAAGATAATCTTTGTAAATCTATATTAAAAGATAACGTGAATATAAAAGGTTACATAATAAAGACGAAATACTCGTAAATATGCTTAAAACCTGCTTGATTAAACTTTCATTTCAATGCATCGTCTACTTATCGTCTTCCTTTGAGGATCAAGAGAAATGTATTCATTTTTAATTAAATCCGTAACTAAATACTCCAATATGAAATGATTATTACGATTGACTCTGCATTTAAAGATTTTGTTTTTCTGGAAAAATTAATTGTGAAATAATGTACAATAATAAATAATGATAACTTTGTAATGTAAATCAAAATGTAGAACATTTAACTGTTTCAGTTAAACAAAAAACATAGAAATAATGAAATTACTTTGATTATATAATTAGGGTTGTTTTATGGACATATTCCACATTTTAGAAAAACAATTATGTAATATTTTAACTGTAACATAACGAAAATATAATGACTGTAAAACAATTATAATTTTGTTTTCCATTACCACTCGATTATGATTTGATTTCAACCAGCATTCAATCTGTTTCGAAAAATATGCTTTAAAAGTTGCATAAAACTTTAATGAGTTGACTGAATCGAATGTTTTAGGGTCTCATAATTTTCTCAGAATATATAGTTTTCCGATAAGAACGTAATTTTTTAATTTGAAATGAAGCATAGAATTTGTGCTGAAATTTCATGTTTCTTTATTGTAAATATTATTCGGGAGGATGCCTTTTATTAATTTAAAACAATATCGTATGAGTGATCGCTGCGTGCTTCCTTACAAGTAACCATTTTTTTGTTAAAATTTTCAATAATTCTGACACAACTGGAGCTCTATCTCACCAATTACTCTTCAAATTTCACCTTTAAGATCGAAAATTGTTTTAGGATTATTGGCGTACACCTGTCCTTTAACGTGATTCCAAAGTGTCTAGAGAGCTCGAAGTAAACTACATCTCTAAAGATATCTTTTTTAGAAAACAGTATTGTTGTTCCAGTATCCAGTTAACAAATCTCCGAAGCAGTGAAAGTGGCTTTAATTCTTGTATTAATTCAACCTTATAAGGCTTCAGTAATAAATCCTTATGAAAATACGCTATTTAGTCGTCTGTGAAGGCCTAATTGCTGTAAACGCCATGAAATTGACATTTCTGGTTTTTCCGATACATTAACACGAACCAAGTTAATGTTTTGTTCAGAACGAGCACTAGGACCACGTGTTGGTGTTTTTTATCTTTAATAGTCCTTTCTCTTAAAATTTACTCATTAATCGAAGAAATATTAATTCAGATGGGCAAGTATGTCGAGAAAAAATATTGCGAAATTTACGAAATGTATTTTTTATAGAACGACTATTTTTATAATACAATTGTACAATTATTATTTCAATGTGGTTGTTTTGTTGTTTACGAAAAACGGCAATTTCAAAACTTAACAAATGTAAAAAAGATACAGCTGTCAGATTGACATCTGTGAAACCTCTTAAAAAATTGCGTCCCTATTGGAAAACCATTTATTTAACAGCACTTTAACCCCTTGACATACAAAGACGTTTCTGATACGTCATGTGTTCCTTATGCCATTGTAAACATTGGCGTCTCTGATACGCACGCAGATTTAATTCGCTTAGTGCAGCTACAAAGCGAATATTAGAAGGAAATAATTATATATATTCAGTGTTAGAATGTGAATTATAGAAACGAACTCTGCAACATGACTGTTTTGAATTTGTACGAAAGTGACAGTGAAAGTCAAATGGACTATTCGAGTGAGGACACATTTTCCTGAATATATACCTCCTACTGGTAATAAGCAACATTCTGCAAAGAAATCTCACATTCACACTCAAAAAATAATATAAGAAGTGGAACGACTTAGCATTGTAAAAATTGTCAAATACCTCTACATTTACTAGAATTTTTCAAAAAGTTTTGTGCTCTATAGGACTATTTAAATATTTTTTAATTCCTTATTTAATTATATTTTATTGAATTTTGTTATTAGTATTGAATTGTTTAATGATATTTAGCAATATATTAATATTCTTTTCTTTGTTAAGCTTGCACAAAGGTTAATAAAACTGACAAATAAATAGTATTTTTAGTCATACCGAATTTCAATTAATTCGTATGTCAATGGGCTAAAAAAATGGAAAATATATAAGTGTTGATGTGTTTTGAAAACATTGTTATTTTAGGTATTTATGATAATTCAGTGTTTTAACAAAAATTTATATTATATAAATATAAAGTTTTCCATTCAAATGAAATGGAAATTTTTTTCTTAATATACACTTGAGTAATAAAAATTATAATAGTTACATCGACGTGTATATGTATATATATATATATATTATCGAATATTTTTTAAAAATATATATTGTGATATAAGTTATGCCAGTTCCGATTTCAAATAAGTTATAGTGTGATTTGTTTTCTTTTTAAAAAGAAAGAAATATAAATCTTCCATTGAAGTTAATTTAAAGTTAATAAAGAAATAAAAAAGAATAAAAAAAGATTTTTAGAAGTCTTTGTACACATAGGTATTACCAAATTAAACAGCATGTGTTTCGTTAAATATCTGTGCGAAAAAGTTTAACGTTTCATTAGAGTAATATTTGCACAGCTATTTACAAAATGTAGACATTTAAAAAAAATGACCGACGCAAATATATAACACACCGTTATAAATTCTAATACTGTACAGCCGCTATATGACATCAATTAACACAAACGTGCTCCATGTACAAAAGAGTGTTTAAAAAAAATATCCGCGAATAAATTTTTTCCAGTAGAATATTTTTTCGTCCCGTATTATATCCATTGCCGTAATTAAAATGCCCATTCACGTGATTAAACTTCATCGCACAGTTTTGCTGTACACACATTTTTGTCTATGTCAGCGGACATAATAATTTAATTGAGCACAATTAAACGTAGATCGGCACGTTGGGCCCGTCGAACCCCCCGACTGTGACGATAATTAAACAACTTAGTACAGAGAAAGTACAAACATGCAATTATCAATTAAATCGTTAATGAAATAATTACATTTAATTTGAAAGTCGAGCATTAAAGGCCTCGCTCGATGCTCTGACAGAAATTTCTCTAGGTTTTGTCAAATTACTAACGAGATTCGTTAGTTTGTTGATGGCTCTCTATATATATGCATATTCACACATGCATACCACACAGAGAAATATAATTAAGAACATCTACCCTATAATTGTTTAGATTTTTATTTTTTGTCATTTATTAAAACCTCATTTTAATCTACTATAATAATAAGCTGTATTCAAGTTTAATACTATAAATTCAAACCTAGATGTTCAAAACTTAAAAGTAAATAACGGCCAAGGTAATGAATATAAAATAATATACATACTCTTATGTATTAAAAATTACCGCACATGAAATGTCGAATTTTGTATTATATATTTTTTAAAAAAGATACTACTGGATTTATAATTATGCACCGAAAAATTAATTTTTAAAATTATCAAACAAGAAAAGTTATTTTATACCACTTCGTGATTTAAAGATGTTTAAAAAAGTTCTTTAAGTCTTTTAAAAAGTGATAATTCTTTAGTAGTATAAACAGTGAATGGAAGGTTGTGAAATAAGCATATATTATATTTAATGTAATTCGTAGAATGTATGGTTAAGAATTATTATGGAAGAGAATTAGTGTTTTCTGATTCAATAACAAAATTTGTAATAGAATATATATTTTTCATAATGTCTATTACAGTGCTTTTTAACATTTTCTCGATTAATGACTTCCTCATATCTTACATATTTATCGTGATTTTTTTTGTTCGTTGTAGTAAATTTTGATTTTAAAATAATAAGTAAAAAATAAAAACACGGAAGAAAATATCTGAATACTCACGTTCTATAGCCGGACAATTCTTCAAAAGTACCATATTTAGAAAGTATATTTTTTCTATAAAAGTCAAGTCGAGCTATATAGGATTTTGAAGAGGAGGTGAATTAACTCCAATAATTAGTATAAAATTAAGTTTTACTTTGCTAATAATTTAAAAACTGAAAAGTATTAATATATTTAAAGCAATAGATATTTAAATATCTACCGTGCATTTACAAAGCATTTATAGAGAGAAAATGTATGTATTATTTATTTATTTATTTATTTATGTATTATTTTATATTCATTACCGCTTCGCTTATTTCACTGACATACATCGCTTTTAAAATCAAATCAAGTCAATTCAAATTAGATCAAAACATGTCAGATCTGATCTTATCAAATCTGCTTATATCCTTAGGAAAATTCTTTGAATATAGTTCTTCCAAGGATCATTTTTCAAAAAATAGTCTTTATAAAGATTTTTCAAACAATTTACTTCGAATCATCAAAATATATTATCCCTTTTCACTCGAAAATGTTTTCCACCTCATCTAGCAGCAAGTAACAAATAATTTCAAATAAAACGATAAGCATTGTAAGTAATTTCTTTATTCAAATGAAACTTCAAAAATACATTCATTAATTCATGTTTTATGAAAAAATAATATTGTTTAATTTACGATGTACCATTAGTGGAAGCAATCGAATGGAAAGGGTTAATATCACATGCTTCAGAGTATCCTACTTTTTTATTAATTATTGTTCACAAAATTATAGATTTCCATTATATAATAGAATTGTAAATATATAAAAAGGTTCTATAAGTGTCTAACAAATAAATTATACTTTTAATTTTTCGGATTGATAAGATATTTTCATTTGGATTGAGAAGATCTGTAATTGTTACTAAAATTTATAATATTAACATAGTTTGTATATATATATAAATGGTGTCTCGTTGGAGCCCAAAATTTACTTACCATTGAGAAATTGAGAGGGTAAAATTAAGTGATACATTGTTAGTTATTCATGGCCATTTAGTAAATATGGAACAGTGGTCTGCTGAATGTTGAGCTTTCACTGGGAAATCATTTCATAAAAATGGTGAGTCTTCTACAACTGTACAACGGCTATTTCGTAATCTTTATAACGTTCCGTGTTGTAGACAGGTACCGACCACTCATGCCATCAACTAGTGGCTGGATTCATAGGTTTGAGGAAACTGTTTTCATATATTATTAAATTTGAAACATTAAGGGCTCAAAAGAACAGTAAGAACACCAGAAAACGTTGACCGTTTTAGAGTTGCTGTAACGCGTAGCCTATGAAGTGATTACAATAATATGATTACAACATTTTAACAAGAATTAATTCGATTTCCACAAATTAAATAGTTTCAGCAAGGTCGGGCAGCAAGTCATACCGATAGTATCCATGGCTGCTGCAAGAGCGCTCTTTTCGAACCGTATTATTTGCAAAATGGGAATGTTGTTTGGCCAGCAACATCCTTTTCCTTTGGGGTCATCTAAAGGTCAAGGTGTATATTGTTCTTCCACACATTATCTCTGAATTTAAATTAAAAATTCAAGAAGCAATTGTGACAATTCCATCAGACAAGTTAAGAAGAAAATTTCCGAATAATATAACAGGAATTTGTGCGCCGAAATAATGCGCATTTGTCAAACATTATTTGAAAAGAAATAAAATTGCCCGATATATCTAACAAGAAAATGCAAACAAAATTATGTAAAAATAAAAATTCTCTTAATCATTGCGTTTTGAATTTTTCCCATTCCTCTAGCGCCTTGTATATATATGTGTATAATCGATTATATAATCGTACTCTATAATCATATAATCGTGATTATTTTTTGTAGTTTCATGTACCACATACTACAGTATATCATTTTTTCTTTTATATGCTTATCTAGTTTTCTACTTCGATTCTTTTCGTAGATTGATTGCCACAAATATACATTTTATGCTGGTACATAGCAATGAACGTTTTATAGTACATATATCGTACAACTTGTGTTCGTTATTATTAATGTTATATATATATATATATATATATATATATATATATATATATATATATATATATATATATATATATATATATTACGCCATACACAGTCTACTAATATCAAAAAATAGCAGCTGCATTGCGTTATATCTACAAATGATCAAGAATTTTTGCCATTCTCATTTTCATTTGTAAATATTTATATATACTTTTATACATACACATATATATATATATATATATATATATATATATATATATATATATATTATGTATTAAATATTTTACACAATCCTACATCATAAAATGAATAAATATACTTGAATTTTCCAAACTTTGTTATCAGACAAGATTGTTTTTAAATTATGTGACATAGATATTATACATATACATATATATATATATATATATATATATATATATATAAAAATACCTAATAAATCTATTTTATACACAATATCATGAAGTTGTTTATATACAATCTATCTTCTATATATAATAAAAAACCATATTTTTCGTCACTGTCTTGCGGACAAAGTGACTATGTATCTATGGTGACGAGAAATTTTTGCTTTTCCAGGTCATAAGCTTTAAGTTCAAATCATTAAGTTTCTTTCTGAGGTATTTTTTATGTTTAAATATATTATGTTATAAAAACCAGTAAACGGTTTTGTCTTTCTATTTTTCTTTCTGTTTCTTTCTATTTTGACCGTCTTACTATATTGACCTTTCAATTTTGACAGGCTATATATTATTAATATTATAATTTGCAATGTTATCAATATGTATCGATTATTAATTCACACTCAAAGTATTTAATATTATTTGAATATTGTTAATACCAAATATTTGTTACCAATATTTGTTTACACCAAATTAACACTTACAGTAGATTAGGTAAACAGTGTGTCTATTTTAAATAGGGTTTCTTAGTATAGACAAAGTCATTAATGTAACAAATTGCATTATGCTTTATATTTTACACATATAAAAACATCATTTTACAAATATAAGTGCAATGATTTGCGAATAAAAAAGTTCATACAAATTTGTATGTACGTTGTTAATCTTTAGCTTGATTTTTTGAAACAAAAAATATTCTACTTCTTTCTTTTGTTTTTATGTTAAATGAAACTAATTACTTTATAATTGTTTAAAATCCTACTGTAAAATAAAATATTTTAATAAAATATTTTAATATTTTATTTTATGAAAATCCAGTTTTTTTAATATATAATCAGTCTGGTTTCGTTATATTGGGTCATCCTATAAGTAATACGGTACAATATAGGTGAAAAGGGATGATGCATATTTTGATTCGAGAAATTTATCAGGGAAACAATGATACACTTGCAGTGAAAAAATTGTGGAAAATTTATGTATCAGATGTTATTAGTCTTAGCAAAGCAAAGATGATTTCAACGATTTCGATCCGGAAACTACAGCTCTGAAGATGAGGAAAGAGGACAGATGGTCCTCAAGAGTTTGACGACGAGATCCTGCGAACACTAGTGGAATAAAGTCCTGGTACAATGGTAGAAGAATTATCCAAGAAGCTCAAATCAACGCATTGAACATACTACTTTAAAATAATTGGTAAGGTTTCTAAGCTGGGTCAGTGGGTTCCGCACGAGTTATCAAAGTGTAGACCCCTTAGGAGTCGATGAAAGTTGATAAGGAGTCGATGAACTCCAAAAGGTCGATTGGTGGTCGATAAACAAATTTAATGCATACTATACATGCATACATATTATATATGCTGTCTCTGGGTGCAGACTCCAGGGGGCGACGAATCAGATATCGGAGCCTGTAAAAACATAAAAATATAAAAATATTTTTTTGCTACGAACTTACAAATAACAATGTTTTAAATTGTCTGCACTACAAAATACCAAAAAGTAGGTAAATTTTATTATAGCCTTTTTATTTGCTACGGTCTGAAGTGACTTTTACTTTCAAAATTCACAAAAAAATGTATTTTATTGAAACAGATGTTTAAAAATGTATAAACATACACATATAATTGTTTTTACAAAGTACGGTTTATTAATAAATATATTTATATTCAGTTATAAATTGTATTATAATTTATATATATATATATATATATATATATATATATATATATATATACTGTTTTTGTTTAAAAAACGTATTATTTATTAAATTTTATTATAAATATTAAACTATTTTTGTTTTCAATATACTCCCGTATATTATTAACAAGGCTAATAATAATAATCATTTATCAAGTTCAGTCTTTTAAGAATTCTTAAAAACATATTTCAGTATCATTTTTTATTATGATTTTCAAAATTACAAATATTTCTTCAAAAATTCACATGGGTGGTACAATAGTAGTTCCAATTTTTTTGTGGGGGGGGGTCGCTAAAAAAGAATTTTGTAAGGGGTCAATGTATGAAAAACACTGGGCTGGACACTTCGGATAACTAATCTTTTCGAATTGATTAGTCAGTCGTCTGTTGTCTAACAGTGATACGCAAAAAAAATACTCTTTATATCAGAGTATATGTCACTATTTGAACTTAAATATTAGTTTAAATAGACAATCGACATAAAAATTTCAATTGTGTACATACAATGCACAAAGCATAATATATCTTCGTTACGGTTTAATAGCACCATTCATCAGTCGAAAATTATCCCAATTATTCAAAAAAATATCATTAAAACAATTTCAAACTCTAATCGTTTAATCACAATCACTAATTAAAACATAACTTGTACACGATAGCGGCTTCAAATATCAAAAGGTCATAATTACACTTGGTTAGATAAACATAAATGGCGCACTCATTATGTGTGTGATGTGTGTTCGTGTACATTTTTTTGTTTCATCTTAATATTTGTTCAGTATATAACCATGCCCAGAGAATTTTTGTTCTTCAACGAATATAATTGATGATTATCGTCTATGTTCGAGATAACTTCCCTCGGTAAAAAAAGAAGTTATGACCGTCTGAAATTTCTAAGCGCTGTTTTCAACGTTGCCTATCAATTATCACCGGCTCCGTTATCTTATGTACAGTTCACGGATACGTTTTTAACTTGTACGTTTATATGACATTTTTGCAGCGAAACGAGTCAAACCATATTAGGTTTTGTATTCAAATTTTCTGTTTAATGATAAAAAAATATTTTGTTAAACACAATGTTTTTCTATTAATTCTAATATATATTTCATTTATGATATATAATTTGTTTCTTTATTTATTATTTATATTTTATTATATTGTATTGTGGTTTATGTTCCATTTTTAATTTATAAAGTACTACTGGAGTGTCAAGTAAATTCATTTTTAAAACTATCTGTATGATATAAGTTTATTTAATTTTCGGTCTCTAATTTATTTTTTATTTTAAATATGATTTCTCTATTTATCAGTTAAATATTTTAACTAATAAACAATTAACACTTTAAAATTTCGTGCAATACGGTTTAAGTACTTATTTAACTGCAAAGTAGCAATACATTTTTTTATATTTTTAAATTTGTTCCAGTTTTATTTTTTTTTGTTTTAGATTATTATTTAGGTATTTCTTTATATCAGTAGTTTTTATTTTTCTCTTGAAATTTTATAATTGAGGATGTTTATTCTGTTGTAAAAATAATAGCAAGCTAATAACATTTGGTAAGATTGTTTTCTATTCAGCAACTATATATATATATATATATATATATATATATATATATATATATATATATATATATATATATATATATATATATGTATATATATATATATATGTATATATATATATATATATATGTATATATATATATATATATATATATATATATATATATGTATATATATATATAATTTGAAATCATTCACTATACCGCAATATAAATTATAGTTTAAATTTTGAAGAATTTTATATATGATTTTGAAAGAGATATATATCATATTATTGAGTATAATAGCAAAAATTAATAAATATTAACAATTATTTAAAAATAGTTTTGTATAGTTTATGAAGAGTGAAAGTATTATTATCGTCATTAAGATTCATTAAACCTTTTTAGATAAATTAATTGTATTTAATCGAAAGTTGGCTTTTTTTAGTTGTTTCAAAGATGTTTGGCTGTGCAAGTATAACATTAAATAGCTGAAAACGAAGACGTTATAGATGTTTATATATAAAGTGCATACATTTTTATCGGACATATAAATAGATCTTCATCTCTTTTACATAATCTTTGTGTTACAGTCTAACACAGTTTTCCCAATATGCAAACTATCATTTGATTATGCATTATTATAGTGTAGACACATTTAACACTTCGAACACGTTGTTGAATATCCGAGTCAGTGTGATTAAATATTCACAATGTCTATTAAAATAACGTATTTTGAGATTTTTGTTGATATATGAATGCCTTTTATTAATGTATATTAATAAATAACAACACTTATAGTTCAAAAATAATTTTTAAATTCAATTTCCGAAATGAATTCTATAATGAATTATTAATAATTTTTATTGTTACTTATGCACATTTATATGACGATGTCATTATTATCAAAACCCTGAGATACAGAAAATTTTCAATAATTTTAATTTTTTCTGTATTTTAGCACTTTGTGAGTGATAGAAAAAAGATAGCTGCGATAGAATAATGTCACCTTCGAAATTCTCGTTACTAACAATTAAAATGATATATAATCAGTGATTAGATAGTTTTAATAAGAACCTATTTTTATAATTTGTGAGAAAGTGAAAAAAATTTGTGAATGTAAATTTAGATACTATTCCAAAAAAAATATAGTTACGAATTCAACTTTTTTAAAGTTAAATTCCGTCTGTCATTTATGTTACAATTTCGTCTATTATAAACAACAAATATTTTCAAGTTTCTAATTTGGTCTATATGTATCACATATTGAAAAATAAATCTGTCCTTAAATGTTGTGTGTTAATTATAAAAATGAACCATAACTGATTTTGAAATCTAAATTTTTTTTAACAATATTTATATAAAAAATAAGTGATCAATCGCGTTCTTTTTATCAACTCCGCATATATATATATATATATATATATATATATATATATATATATATATATATATATATATATGTATATGTATATGTATATGTATATGTATATGTATATGTATGTGTATGTGTGTGTGTGTGTGTGTGTGTGTGTGTGTGTTACAGCAAAATATTTTGTTAGCAGGTGTTTATGGTATTTAATATTCCATTATTTCAATTGCGTGTAATAATTGTTGTCGTTTTACGGTGTAATATGACATTTCCTAAAAACATTTGACCGTTTTGTAGCTCGTGGAGCATTTTGATGTTTGTACATTGTGTTTATATTGGTGCAAAAAGGTTACTCATTCGTAGTTTTTGTTGCTACTGATATTCTAGTAAAGTGAATTAATTCTAATTTCCATTATAAATCTTTGGGCGTGTATATATATATATATATATATATATATATATATATATATATATATATAATTTTGTAATTAGTCATCTGCTTATAATAGTTTAAAAATTTGTCATAATATAGTGTTTGGTAATATGACTAATTTCACTTTTGCAAATGAGTTTTTCACTTACAATATAGACCCAATTTTTTTTGAAATATATTAAATAATTAATTTTTGATCATTTTTGATCTATGTTTATGTTAATTTCGGTAGCGATATGATCCTCAGAACTTTAAAATAGACTGTTTTTAAATATCAGCTGTTTAAGAACGATGGTATTGCCATGGAAATACGCATAAGTAACAGTAAAAAAATGTCAACAATCAATTAATCAAAATTTTTGTTTTTTTGTGGTTTGTGGTGAGTATAAAAAATTATATGTGCTGGTAATAATATGTTCTTGTTACAGTTCAAAAAGTAAGAAATGAATCACAAGTTAGTTTCGTCTAAGAAATAAATAGAATATTATTGTTATAAAAGTTACATTTTTTTATTTTCATATCTGTTATTCTGTTTATATTTTGTGCGGTGGCTTTTAAATTACATGATTTTTTGTCTGCTAATAAAAATAACAATAGAGTACTATTCAATTATAATTATATATTTATTATTTAATATCTATTCACTTTATTTAAATATTATCATTTAATAAAAAATATAATTATTTTTTAATATTATTTTTACTAAGACTTGTCTCAAATTCTATGCATTTTAATTATGTATTTACATCAAATTCTAAATATTTTAGCTATTGTGGTGGTCTTCATCGTTTTGAATCACTTGAATTTCTGTCCTCTACTGATATGTAGTTTGTACACATATATCATAAAAAGCCTATTTTTAGATATTATCATTACTTACATGAAATTTAACTGAAGGTGACAAATGTCTCAAAACAAGTAAGAAACAAAAATTCAAGTGATCTAAAAGAAAGAAAACCACCAGGACAGTCAATCAGCGAGATCACAGGTATAAAAATAGACTACTGTCATTTTTAGTTACTTTTTTAAATTTAAATAAGCTTGTACTCTTTTACAATTTCTTAATTAAATTTTAATCATTTATTCTTCAAGTTATAACACAATGTGGTACTTACTTAACCTTCAATTTTATTTATAGTTAATAAAAAATATATTTTGTTCGAGATATTAACAACTTAAATTGCCTAATGAGACTCCGAAAGTATTGCCTGATTAATAATCAAGCTTTCAGGCATTAAAAATAAAGCATACCTTGAAATTAGATATTTTAGATGCAAGTAGTATATTTATAGGTAATTTTAATCATGATCGAGATTTTTGTTACAAAGAAGATCGTTTGTTGGCATTGGATTGCAAGTTTAAATATTAAGATTAAATTTTAATCAAAATTTATTAAAATAAAATGGTATATTATTTTAGATATATACATATAGAAAATTATTTATTTATATTTCAGATTTAAATAAATCAAAAAAAAATCAAATATTAATGTAGGTTAACAATGTGACAAATTAAATTATTAAAGAATATATAATTTTTTCAAAGAAAAATATCATTTATGTAATGTGTAATTTTTTTTTATTACTGTTACTACTATACACAAACTTCATATATTTTTCAGTAACAAAACAAAATGCAGATAATAAACAAACTGTAATGATTTTAAAAATAAACTATCGGAGGGATTAAACTTCAAAATTAAATGTTAAACTGATTTGTCGATATATGTTTGTGCCATGTGGTGTTAACATAACTTTATTGTTTTTTTTCATATTCTACGTACTTATCATTAAAATTCCGATATGCTTACACAGAATGTGAAAAAAACTGTAAATAATCCATTAGCGTTTAATAATGTATACGCTCTACACGTTTAATTTGCTGTGTTATCGTTTTGCATCGGTCGATTTTTAATATTATGTAATTTAAAAAATATTAATCGATTATCGATCTTTGTGAATCTATAGATGCAACGAAACAATACACTAAAATAACAGATCATTTTGTACCATTTAAAATAAAAAATGTAATTTATTTAAATTTGATGATTTTGAAAAAGAGATCTTAAATTATTTTAATATTTAAATATTAATACATTTTTGCTTCTTTAATATTTTTACTAGAAAATTATTAATATAAACTGATCAAAAAATTGTAATGCTACTCATTAAGTGACATTAAATTCTTAAAAGTTTTTATTAGAAATAGTGAGGCATAAATTTTAACTAAATACTTGTATACTGTAGACTTATATATTTATGTTTCGTTCAATTTGAAATGCTTTATATATAAACTTTTATTATTTAAAATTAAACATAAATTTAACTTCAGGTAGATCTTCAGATGTCAATAAACGAAAAAAATCAAATAGTGGCGTCAAGAATAAGAAACATCATTTTAAAATCTTTAAAATTATTGATACATTAATTTATCAAGTGCGCTTAAAATGAAATATAAACATCTCTTTGCATTTTCACAAATGAATTCTTTTTTTCACTCAGAAAATCACAGTAAGTGTTTCCATTAAAAATATTTTTTGATCAAAAAACAACTTATTTGTGAAAGTGAGTTTAGCCACAGTGTCAGAACTGTTATTGAGACTCTGTATGTTTAGAAAAGAATAATAAATACTAACGATGAAATAATAAATACTAATAATGATCTGAAAGTATAACACCACGTAGGTACATTTTTTAGTAATACTAAGTTCAGTACTTATGTTCTTTTTTGTTTCGTGACTTTAAATATATAATTAAATATATAAATTTAAAATTTTATTCAATTATTCATCTTTTCTGCGTTAAAATTTTCAGTTCAATATTTTAAAAACTGTATCATTAAATAATATGTATATATATATATATATATATATATATATATATATATATATATATATATATACATATATACACATATACATATACTATTAAACATATTCTAATGATTTTAGACCATTTTAAATGTAAAAAAAATTACATGTAATTTAATAAAGTAAGCATAAAGTGAAATAAAGTAGCAACAATAAACCAAATATCATGAACGAAAATGAGGTAAATGCCAAAAAATATACTCGAATTGTTGTTAAAAGAGACAAATGTATACTTTAATTCTAGATTTCGGTTTTTATGCTAACTTTATCCATCTTATATATATATATAAATTAGTATTAGATACGTTCTATTATACACTTTCAAAATAGTTATGAGAGATTGTACTGTTTTTTTTATTAATTTTGGTAGTAAAATTCAATAACAAATCACTTAAAATGCATAAAACTATTAAAAAAATAATGACTTTGGAGCGGAATCATGCACATTTCACATTTCGATCAAACACTGAACTGCCTGTGCTATAAAAGCTATAAACAATAACATATGCATAAAATCGTCATTCATATATGAACCTTCTCGATTATAATATTGTAAAATATCTCCATGTCTTTCTTAACCATACAAGTTGTACAGTGCATTCTATTATTGTTTATGCATTTGTGTTTGATGAAATTACAGAATTTGAAATTATGTTAATAATAATTACTAACGGTACGTCATAACTAAAAAAAAATTTTTTCACTATTAAATATATCCAGAACAATCAATTACATTTAATACTGCATTTAAGAATAAAAATAATTTAACATGCAATATATGGCAGTTATGTTTCACTTTTTATTGTATAATGGTTATAAAAAAAATTAACATATTTTGTTTAATGACATTACCAGAAACTAAATTTTTAATCATTACAAATTCTAGCTTCAGTCTGTTAGTTGAAATTTTCATTGAAGAATTCATTCATTGACGCTCAAATGTAAAGTTGTTTTTGAACATAGTGCCTATTTTCATTCCATTCATTCATCTTTTCAATTCTAATTGAGAGGGAAACACTGATTAAATTAGCTTACAGTAACGAATTAGAAACACAAACATTACAATATTTGTTAATGGAAATATATACTAATATATATATATATATTAATATTGTATATTTTTACTTAATGTGTCTCTAAAATATTCTTCTTAATTTTGATCTCTCGGTCACTTTTACAAAGAAGAAATTATCACAGTATTAAAAACCTAATTTATTGATTTTTATTCAAATTCCATTTAATGTTTTTTTTGTGTCAAACATTTAATTTTTGTGCCTTATGTCTCTTAGATTATGTATTTTCGATATGTTTGTACAAGATTAAAATAATTAACTTTAACAAGTTATATCTTATATACAATGCTATACTAATAATTTTATTGATATTTTTAAATTTAAATTTGCATTACTTATAAAAAGTTCGTGTTTATTATTTATTTTCATATACGATTTGCAGAACAATACGCAACTCAAATTATATCTATATCAGCTAATACATCTGATAAAAAAATATATGTATAAAACTTCTTATACAGACCGTTTTGCACGTATTTCATTTTCCAGCATCAGAACACACGCCCGCTCTTCTGGTTTCCACGAAGTACGGTTGTGTCTACCACACCATCAATATTTCATGTATAATTCTGTTTGTGCAGGCATTATCTAATAAATTATTGAACGTTTGGAGTACGTTTAACGTAAATATTTTTTCGTATACATTTTCAAATCAACTGTCAATGTATACAAGAGACTTTTGAAAATCTATATAAAATATTTACGAAAATAAATTCTAAAATGACATGTTTCGGTTTTGTACGTCCATGTTCTCTTTAATCAATAATTGAATTTTCGAAAATTAATTATATTATATATATATATATATATATATATATATATATATATATATATATATATATATATATTAGAATACTATTTAAATAACGGATAATAATGTATACGTGTAATATAGATAAATACTTGTTTAATTCACACAATATTTAAATTTAATAATTACTGTATAAGTATTTTTTAATTTTAATTAAACTAAAATGATTCTAAAACAATGAAAACCGAGGATATTTGTATGAAAGAGTGTGTATGATTTAAATTTTATGACAAAAAGCAATTAAAATCTTGAAATAACAACTTTATTGGTATTTAATAAAAAGTGCGGATGTACCCTATATGTAGATAATTTTTTGTAAAAACAGTTTTCATTATGAAAGGCTGTAAGGTCTTATAATGAAAAGAATCTGAGCACTTTTAACATTTTAAAGCGTATGTCTCTCTCGCTCTCTCGTTCTATGTATATATATATATATATATATATATATATATATATATATATATATATATATATATATATATATATATATATATATATATATATATATATATATATATATAGTTGTAATAATAATAGTAATTGAAATTTTGATTAAATTTACTTTCAGACATAATTTTTTACTCTTCCCAAACCGTACATTTTTTTCGATGAACTTTCAATAATTGATTGCTGTATATTTCGGTGGTTGCTTATGTGTATTTCGTTAATCATTGTCTCAGTGCACGCTAGTGCTATGAGAATAACAGAAATATTTTCAAGAACAATTTTATTTTATTCAAAAAATTATTGAACTGAAATAAATCTATATAACATACACATTTTTTTTTAATATTCATATATATATATATATATTTATATATATATATATATATATATATATATATATATATGTGTGTGTGTGTGTAAAACTTACTTTTTTTAAAATTTATGATATTTACATTTGTATTTTCATTATTTCGTCACGTATAAAAACATTTTTGTGTTATGTTCGAAATATTATAACACTAAAATTATCATCACCTCTAAATTTAAAAGAAAAAACACTTCAAAAGTTGTATTGGCGTAACGGTTTCCAATACGACATCGTCACGAGCATGAATAAATCATGATTCATGAAAGAACTCCGCCTAATTGTAATATAAACGACGTTATCGTATAAAACGATACAATATACAACAATGTAAACATGTCAGCAAGTGTTTTCGATGCCAGTCATCGTCGGTCATCAATTACGTAAGTTCGGGCGGCCGCAGTCGGGCATGTTATCTAACGCTCAGTATGAGGGCTTCATGTTAAAAGACATGTCTATGAGGACGAGAAAAAAAACTACCTGCTAAAGGCACGATATTTGTTAGCACAATACACATTCAAACGGGGCTCCGAATTATACACACACACTTATAAATATATATATATATATATATATATATATATATATATATATATATATATATATATATATATATATATAACACCAGCACGTCAGTGTACAAAACATCTACACAATTCTTTTGTGTGGGATGATATTTTGTCGATTCTTTATTTCTATTGTGTTTAAATAATTATTAAAATCAAATATTAGGGTCTACACTTCGTTAACTGTTTGTTTGTTTATGGATTTTGTCCAATGTAAATGAATGTGTTTTTGTGACGTTGATTTAATCATTTCATCAGTTTTTTATATCTGCTTTTGATAAATATTTTATATTTATGGGGTGAATCAGAAAGTATACAAAATTTGTCTTATTAAATAAAAGTAAGCATTTTATAGAATATTTTTCCTATAATGCCTGATTATTTTATGTAAAACATTTTTTTTTAATTATTAGATTATGATATTAATAGTAATAAGAAAATAAAAAACAAAAATTATAAATTTTAGTTTTTAGAATAGTACCCAGAATCGGGTTGCTATCGGAACATTGTGAAGAATTGTTCCACAATTAATTGAAAATTCCCGATACCACTAACGAATAAATTGTTTCACAGACGCGAAACAATTATAGTATTACAGGGGGCTCAAGTTTAACCCGGTTACATAAAATGTACATTGTTATATATTTTACTACAATATATTAGATTGGTAGGAAAATAACTGCGTTTTTTATTTTCTGAATTTTAACCTTAACTTTTTTAATGAAAGTGTCATTTCATGGTGTTCATGTTAAAATCGTTTTAAAGTGCATTTTTCGGTCTGTATTTTGGTAACATCGACTTTAGTTTTATTAATCATTTTGTTTCAAATTGGACTATTGAATTAAAGATGAAAAGAAGCAAATAAGATCACTTTTTTGTACGAGTTGAAAACGGGTTATAAAGCAGTAGAAGCTGCTCATAAATTAAACGATACTTTGGTGTGGATACTATTAAGGATGGTGTAATGTTGGTTCCAAACATTTCGAGCTGGGGACGAGATTCTTCAAGGCCGTGGGCGTACTTCTTTAGTTCATAAAGACCAACTGAGGATGTTAGTTGAATCAGAACCAGTATCAACAATTCGAGAGATTGTACAAAAGTTATGCGTTAGTCATTCATCAGTTTGGATCACTAAAATATAGCTGAGAAAAATGAACGTATGAATTTAAAGGTCATAAACCGCAATTATTTTTCTACCAACCTAATACATACTTATATATTTTTCTTATGAAAGTTTTCAATGCCTACTATTATTGGAATAATCACCGTAGTTGACAAAATCTGGAAAACTAGGGGTTAAAGGTTTTTCGAATATCTAAAAAAATATACATTTTAATATTGATCTTGTGCTATCAAAAAGGATGAAAATCATGTCAAAGTCTTAAAATGAAATTTAAATATTAATAACTTAAATACAATGTGTGAAACAATGAGTTTTAAAAACAATTTTAAGATTTTATTATGATTTTTATCCGTTTTGGAAGTCTGAAATCAGTATCAAAATATATATAACTTTTACATACTTCAAACTCTCTCTTCCAGATTTTGTCAATTCTGTGGTAATTATCCCAATAATTTGTATCTTTCATTAAGTTATATAGGTATATTACAGAAAATTATGTAACACGGTTAGGTAACACAATTAGGTAACACGGTCTCGGTTACACTCTATTGTGTAACCGAGTTATACTTGAGCTCACTACACGACTAGTGCAGTACATATCTCACGTTTTTGAAATAACCTGTAGTCTGTTCCGTTGAAAAATTTCGCTTAGACACCGAAATTTTTTTCACAGTGCTCCGATGTCAGCTACAATCTATCTCTTCTTGATTTTCACTTATTTTTAGCACCAAAGCGTAATCTCAAACAAAGTAATTTTGACACTAAAAATTAAGTTAAGGCTCCTGAAGGAATGTCTAAATAAATAAACACCAAATGTGTTCACCAATAGAATGAAGAAACTTGTTACACGTTATTACAAAAATATGGTATTTTATTATCTTGAAAAATAATTACTCCGTATGGAATGTTATATTCTAAGAGTACTTTTCTGTCTCATTTCAATGTCACGATTTTTTTTATTACTAAAAGCTCATCTACAAAGTTTAGCAGCCTTTATAGTCCCTTCTATGATAACCTATATGTGCATAAATTGTGACGAATAACTAAATCGTATTGAACTATTTACTAAATATTTTGATAATATTTTTTAGAATATTAAGTTTTATTAAAGTATTAATACGTGCTATAATCTTAATATAAAAAGTAAATAATTTTTTTTAAAAAAATAAACTTTTTTGCATATACATGACTAATACAGAAACAAACATTAATAATATTTAATATTACTATAAGAAACACCTTTGTTGTTCTTTGTTTACTAAATTAATTAAAATGTAAAATGAAACAATGCAATTTTCATTATAAAAAAAGCGTTAAAAACATACATACACACACACATATATATATATATATATATATATATATATATATATATATTAAATTTAAAATTTTGAACAGTTTTTTTTTATTTGGACATTAATGTACCGTGAGGTGAATGAATCATCATTGATTATCTAATTTCAGTTTTGTTTATGGGACTTAAAATTTCTGACAATATATTAAGGGTTAATATTTTTATAAGCAAGTTAAGAATATGTCTAATCGTAGTTTCAGAGGTCACGAACCACAGACATGCATATATTATAATCTATTTTTATAAAATGGTTTTTTCTAAATAAAACAAAAAATGCACTTGAAATAAACAATTTAACAAAGAAATATGAATCATAATCAATTGTAAAAAATGTATACGTATATACATTATATATATATATATATATAATGTATATATATATATATATATATATATATATATATATATATATAGTAAAGTCCCTTTTTATGTGGTAGATACGTTTCACAGAAAACCGCATATAAAAAAATCGCACAAAAAAGACAACTTACATTGAGAAATTAGAACGTTTAGAAATTATACTTTTCATAATTTTCTAAAACTACATGAAACCAAAGTAATGAGTTAAAATGAACCGAAAATCACATAAAAAAAGTTAATGAAAATTTAAAAAAATAAGAATGGCTAAAAATTCCTTTGAATATCAGAAAAAAAATGGTATAAAACTTAAAATAAGCTTGTTTAAAAACTTTATTCATTTAATTTTATTGAAATGTAACAATTTTTTAACATTTTTTCATCAGAAATATCGTCACTATGTGACAATGTTCGGCACCACTTGCAAACTGGTGCAAAATAACTTTTACCACTAGAAGAGATTGTGCATCAGGTTTGCATGGTAAAGATAATGGTTGTTCACAAAAAGAATTAGCGTCATCTTCACTCTCGTTTTTTGTTGATTTTTTTTCTGTAAAATTTTAATCAGTGGGTAAACTTTTCGATGATGATTTAACTAATTTTTTATGCACTTCCCGATATCCAGACATATAATTGTTCAGCTCACGTTGGAATTTGAAGGCTCGTTCAGAATTCGTGTCATTAATAAGAAAATGATTTTCCAATTTATTGCAGAGTTGAAGACTTCCTCAAATTGTATTTGCTGTGAGGCGAATAGGTTTTTCTTCCGCTGTACTATCGTTTTCTGGATATTCCACAATATCTAAAGTTATACCAATAATATCATGCTCACTTAAGGTATTCTCCATAAGCAATTCGTCGACATCATTCTGGCACATACAAAACCTTCTCCGCCAATTTTATGTACTAAAATAATGTTTTGAACTGCTAATGTCGATGTTTAAATGGTTGCGCTGTTTGTAACACATCCAGACCAAGCTGCTTTCCAGCAGGCATTTAAAGTTTGTGATCTTATTTCAGTAACAGCAGATACAACATAATTTAAACAGTCCAAAATAGAAAATTTTAAATTAAAAAATATAATAATTTGAATGTATTTTTTTTAAAAAACGTGCAGCACATATATGTATATTACAACGGACAAACCCTGATTTTGCATAAAATATGCACCGTATAACTTCAAAACCGTTTTAAAAAAATATACATAAAACAATAAAATAGACTCGATATATATATATATATATATATATATATATATATATATAACACAAACACACACATAAGTATGTATGTTTATAAACTTGGATTGTCAAACGTTCGGAAAAAGGTGCAAACATAATTAATGTTCACTTTTCATATTTATCATCGAAACAACTATTCGATTATAAATTTAAATTCGAACGTGTTACTATGAGTTTATGGTTTCAGAAAACAACACCCGTGAGCTAAAAAGATCAATAAATAATTATTTTACTATGCAAAAAAAATTTTTCGCAGTTTATTCAACGTATAATCATTCGTGTTCTGTAATCATTTCTGTTCTATTCTTATCTTGACGTTAGCACTGTAGTGTTTTTTTTTATTTGTGCCAGTATATGTATAGATAATAAATATATGCTAATGTATTATGTAAAAGCAATTTGTGTCGAGTTCAAGAATATGTCTCGGATCTAATCGTCCGTGTAATTTCCCTCTGAGATATTCGTAGTAATACAAGAATGAAAAAAAAAACAATCGTAAATAGCTGTTTCACTTTTTATTCGTAATAAGGGTATTAGCATCTAAAAATTTGTATTGCTTTTTTTCTAGTTTTGTACTGTTTATGATTTTTTCAGAAACGATATGCTATTAAGATATCTAAATTTAAACGTTCCAGTATATATGTTGTACATTTTTGAACAAAGTGAAATTAGACGAAATAAATTATATGCTATATAAAACAAAACTATTATTATAAAAAATAATCATAAAATATCATATCTTAAACTAAGTTTGAAAATTTTAATAGAATTATACAATTATAATAATAAATTAAAATTGTTCCTATCTTTTTATTCAGTGACGACAAATAAGGAAACATATTTTATTACAACAGTAATAATCATAAATACGCCACTTGCTTATAATAACAAATTGAATAAAGAAGAATAGTACATAAAGCAATTTAATTTAATAAATTTACCACTTTAATTTGTGCTGAAAGGTTCTGTACAAAAAGAGCCATGATTTTGACACCTAGAAATACAGTTCATTAGAAGCATAAGTGTCTTTATGAAAAATTAAACATTTCTTCATTTTCTTGTTAAATGTATCTAATATTAATTATTATTATAAATTATTATTAATACATATTTATTCATTTTTAAATAAAAAATATTCTTTAAATTCTACTGTCTTGGATATTTATCAAACGATTCAAATATATAAAGTCATGTTTTAAGTTTTTTTTTCTAAACTTTTCACTAGTTATTTTATCATTCCACAGGAGTTTCATTCAGGAGTTCCGATTTAATACTAAAGATGAAAATTCTTTTTCAAGATATGTTTTATACCTCTTTACACTATCATAAAATATTTTTGAAAATACTGACATTGTATTCTGCTGCGTATTCTTTATTTGTTTGCTTAAGACTTGTATTAAAGTATGGTAGTTGAATATTCCCTAGTAGTCGATATCCGATGGAAATAATTTGGTTAGTTCGGTCCCATTAAGTCACTTGAGTCATAATCTGCTCAATTAACTTCGGTTCTTGAGTCATCTTCGGGTAGTTTGCTATTTTGTATGGAATATATAGGGATTTTTCTAAAAGAACTGGAACTAAATGTAAAATATTATTGTACAAAGACTCAATAGGTTCAAGTACAGTAGGATAATATACCAACATGACCACTTGTAAAAAAACAACAAAACACGGATATGATATACTTATATAATAATAAACTTAAAAATACTTTTATCTAAAGCATTAACGAAATATAAAAATTTATTCTCTGTATCATTATTTCTGGTTATTTAGTTATTATTCTTGATACCACTCGCGAAAGTTTTGTTCTATATGATTGATTTCGACTTCTTAGGTAATGGTTAGAAATTAGAAATATCATGTTTTAACTGGTATCATTCAAACAGTTTATCTGAAAAAATCGTAAAATAAAACCGGTCATGGAAAGCAAGAACCCAAGAGAAACCATTTTCTTAAAATCGTGTTCATGTTAATGTCATTTTAAAGTGCATTTTTCGTTCTGTACTTTAGTAACATCAACTTTGGTTTTTTGATTAATTTTGCTTTAAATTGAGTTATTAAATTAAAGATCGGAAAAGAACAAATGAGAGCAATTCTTTATGAGTGCAAAATGGGGCGTAAAGCAGCAGAAACTTCTCGTAAACTAAACGGCGCTTTTGATGTAGGTACTGTTAAGGAGCTTACGGTGCAATGGTGGCTCCAAAAATTCCGTGCTGGGGACAAGAACCTTCAAGATAAAGAAGGTCACGGGCGTCCTTCTTCTGTTCATAACGACCAATTGGAGGCATTAGTTAAATCAGAATTACGCACAACAATTCGAGAGGTTGAACCAAAGTTAGGCTTTAGTCATCCAATAGTTCTGGATCACTTAAATTAAAAAATGTATATGAAATTGAAGGTCATAAACCGAAATTATTTTTTTGTCTACCTAATACTTAACTTTTCGAGAACTTTTTGGATACAATTCTTATTTTAAATATTAAAATAAACAATTTAGTGTCCCCAATTATATTGTATTTATTATTAATTAAATATAAGTAAAATAATTTATTTATTTTTTGTTTCAGGTTAGTAACGCAGTGATTTTCTCGTCTGGGTAAACTAAAAATTATTTATGCATTTTTCATTCATGCTATCTCGATTGAATTTGTTTATGTTACACTGATGTAAGTTGGAGCAGTGAAACCACGTATGTTGATAAAATTGTAAGATAAAAGCAGTGAAAACAACTAAAGTAAGCATACATTTGTTTTTCATAAATGTAAACGAATCTAAAAACATAGTTCTTTTATCGTCCATTCAATATCTGCACTGTGGCCACAGTTATTACAAAAGAATTATGATGATATTGCAGGAATACAGTTGTTTATTTTTAAATTTTGTATATATTACCTATTTCATAGTATTGCAGGATTAATATTCATAAACCTTGAATACAAAAGGCAATAATGTTAGTTAAAATATATAATAATTCATTGTTCATTATTATTATTTGTAAAATGTTTCCGCGATTTTCTTTTTTCAATTATCAATCTGTATTGGTCATGTTTGATTTAGTTTCTTCTATTTCTTTAAAAGTTAGAATAGTGTTAGTCACAAAAATTCTCATTTTTTATAGAAATATTGGTTGTAAAAATATCAAATATTTTACAGATAATATTATAGTATATCTCTTTTAATTTGTTTGAACATGCTTGGTTATGACGAAATTAGTATTAACATTTAAAAAATCAGAATCTACAGAGAAATACAGTAGCGACTCTTAATAGTCGCGGCAGAGAATTGAAATTTATTTTTACAGATAGTATCGTTAGTAAATTTAAATCTATGGAGATATTAAAAGTTAGAAAAGAAAAGTACTTTTTAACCTGATAAGATCGTTATACATTATCGTGTATATTAGAAAAAAAGAAGACATTATAGACAATAATATCAATCTCTAGTTCATTGAGACTCTGAGATTAATGGTTATATGCAGTGTAATTTGGCGATTCTATTGATGAATGTAGATCTGATTGCAAAACATTTTTTATCTAAAAAAGTATCGTCAAGAGCTGTTCATGAATATTTTCATCAAATGTAGTTTTCTCTAAAAACATTATTCTTTATTTAATTGTTCATGAAACCCATTTTTAGAGGGCGTAGAAAATTATTGTCCTGTGTATCTGTAAGTATAATAAAATTTATATGTTTCTGTATATTATTTAATTAAAACTTAAAAATTTCGGTATGTTGAATGAAAGGACGAATATATTTATATTGTTTCTAAGCACGATTTATTTAATTTTTACACATATTTGTTGTTAAAATTTTATTATTTTCTAGCGTATATACTTCTATCTCTCACTCTCTCTCTATATATATATGTATATATATATATATATATATATAAATATATATATATATATATATATATATATATATATATATATATATATATATAGGCTGATTCAATTTTAGAATCCACATGAAAGTATTAAATGGCGGCACAGGGCACAGGGGTTAAAAAAATCATGTTATTCTTATTTAGTATTTTAGTTCAATTCAGTACTAAAATACAATTGAACTAAAAATTTAAATGGTGATTAACATGTTTTTTTTTAAATTTTTGCGTTTTTTTAATAGTTTCGTGTGGAAGCCTAATTTGAATCACCTATATATATATATATATATATATATATATATATATATATATATATAATTAAATATTTATATTGTATATTTACAAAAATCACAATATTTGCTGTTTGATTAAAATAATATACAATTGTGTTGAAATAGATTAAATGATTGTGGTTATATGAATTTTAATATGACCACAATGACTGATTTTGAGGATATAAAAGGTAGGGATCTACATATTTTGTAAATCATGTGGTTTATTATATTAAGTTCTGAAACAGGTATACCTGGTTATTTATGTCGGTTTGAAATATTAGATCGTATTGTATGAAATATGTATCTAGTATTTCGGGATAAATTAAAAAGGATTAGATTTTTTAACGTTATTTTTTTTTCTATAAAAACTATATTTTTGAACTTATGAAATTTAAAAAAATGTTTTTGACTAAATGAATTAGTTTGTATAAATAATATTTTATTCAGTTTAAATAATATTTTAGTCAGCTTTTAGCACATTATCCTTTTGAAAAGTATTAAATATATATATATATATATATATATATATATATATATATATATATATATATATATTTAATACTTTTTAAAAGGATAGTGTGCTAAAAGCTGACGAGTTTTAAAGTTAATCTTTAAATTTGATTTTTAAGTAACATTGTACTACCCATGACTTGTTTTAGAGTTGCACGAAGATACTAAAATAGAGTATATTATTGTAAAAATGAGTCCGGTTGCATCAAGTTAGGTACGTGGAATCAATAAGAGACAGTATAAACATTTGTAATATCTGGAAGTAGTTGCAAAAACAGCAATGAATAAATTCGAGTTGACATTTTTCAAACCTACTGTCGCTATAAAACCCCTTACACATATCAGAGAATATTTTCTTTTGATTCCCTGTTCATCGTAACATTATGCAGGTCATGTAATATCAAGCAAATTATGATGTTACAAGCGTGACAATCATGACTAGCACTCATTTGAAATTTGGTATTGTGTGCATTTTTGGACCACAGTCAGCGTTCGTGGCAGCCATCCCACCGACATTTTTGACATACACAAATTTTCACTTAAAATGGAATGTATGTTGCCAGTCGGTAAGCTCAAAGCCTCTTCTATTTTGTATACCTTCACTCTCCGGTCACACAACACAATATCGTGCACTTTATCAACATTTTATGCGGTAACTGACATTGAAGGCTTGCTTCTGTGGCGGTCATCTTCAATGGATGTTTTGCCTCTTCTAAATTCAGCAGCCCATTTTATCATTATGGCATATGAAGAGTCACCGTACACACTACGTATCTTTTTAAAAATTTGTACAGCATTCATACCATCTAAAACTAAAAATTCAATAACCGCACAATGTTTCCATTTATCCATTTCACAAAAATAGCCAAACACGTCGTATTTCGATTGGTGTCAAAGCTAAACTAAGAGACGTTTTGCGCTCACATTTTTACAGACTGAGGATACTATATAATCAAGAACACTTCAGAAAAAAATACTTTGAAGTCTCTGCACCGCTATCTATTTGTCACTTCTATAAATTTTTTGAAACCCCTTGTATTACGCACTTTGGTTGTTCATGTGTCCCTAAACCCTAAATAACTTATTAACTTATCTTATGCGACCTAACTTAAATGTGTTTCATTTTTTCCCTAAAAACCCATTTTAGTTGACAGTTCTGAAATGATTTTAAAGAACGTCAAATGAGACCAAAATTAATCGGTATACTACATTTCGAATGAGCTACGAATTGTCGAAACTCCAACCTTTTTTATTCTGAATATCGAGTTTATTATGACAAAAGCGAGAAAAAACATCATCTTTAATGCTACCCATTTGAAATAAAAAATATTTTGCAGATAAGACTCATGTAAAAATATTTGATGTAGTATGTAAAAGGTTTGTCTCTAATACAAAAAAAATGTTCCAGAAAAATCTAAATATAAGTAATAAAACGACTTTTTAAGAAATGAACTCATATCTAGCAAATAAAATATCTAAATAAAAATAAAACGATTATATGTTAATAAAAAATTGTAATAGATCTACAAAACGGCTAGAGCTATGAATATATTAATTTAAAATGGAATTGATTTCGTTTTGTTTAGTTATTTTACTTAAAAAAATGAATATTCCAAAAATATAAATTTATGGAAGCGTTCGAAATAAAGAATATTTTTTTTAAAAAACTTGTCCATTATATAATCCTATGATTTATACGTACACACACACACACACACACACATATATATATATATATATATATATATATATATATATATATATATATATATATATATATATATATATATATATATACATAATATTATAAAATACAGATACAATCTTTAAGTATAATAATATTGTGTATATACCAATTTTATTCAAATTTAAAAAAAAGTAACAACTAAGTAAGAATTTGGAAGAATTATAAATATTTGTTCAAATGTATGTATACACGTACATTAGTGGAAATATAGTTAAAAAAATATATAAATTAAATCAGATTATCGTTTGAATGTATATGGAATGTATCAACATAAAAATTGCCTTATTTAGGTTGTAAATAAAAGTAAATCGTTTATTTGTTGACGGACGTATGATATTATGTGTCTAAAACTGCCACTTATTTTTATCGATATTGTTAATCTTGATAAAACATAAAGTCATATTTGACCCACTTTGACGATAATTGCTCACCGTTTTGTAGTTAAAGGTATAAATTTATAAATGGACGTTTAAGATTCGTGAACGAAATGTCATTTTATTAATAAGTATGTTTTAAGAAATGTTTATTATCTGATAACAAGTTCTTGAGAAATGTATTTCTGTTTCTAAAGCTTAGTTCATTTTCCTCGGTTGTCAACTATAAGAACACATTTAAACATTTCTATAATTATTACATAGATTTTACTTCAACGAATTAATGTCTATGTATTTAAATTGCTTATGGTATGTTTCAAACATACATAATGGTGTATATCTTAAAATTGCTTTTTATCTTTATATCTTCAAATTATATATATATATATATATATATATATATATATATATATATATATATATTATGTATTTCGAAAACCACATAGCTGATCTCAATTTAAAAAAGTTTTATATGTTTTTATTAGGATTTAAATAACGTTTTCGTCTCTCGTTTTGAGAAAAGTAAAAGCCAGATACTTTTTACTCAATATTTATAAAACGGCATAACGGATTTTATTTTAATAAACTTTAAATTCATGAAAAAAGTTAAACAAGTATTTTTTCAGTTACCATCTTAAAACGAAATGTCGGACAAGAACTATTTTTTTTAATAATTCATTCACTTTCATTGGAAGTAACAATTACATCATTATATGATTATCGATTTACACGTTCTAAAACACTGAAATTGTACTAACCTTAAAGTTAAGATTTTTCGTAAAAATATAATTGAAGCAACAATTTTGATTAGTTGTGCTAAATGAGAAACAGTCTCATTCTAGTGATTCGCTTCATTCCTAATGGCTTTCTCACACTGCTTTTTAAAAGGTTCCAGGTGCTTCACTATGACGATAAAGAAGTATAAAGACACAGACCCTGAATTTTTAGCGTTGATTTGAAAAAAATGCTGCAACTCCTGTATTCAGCTCTCTGTTGTGTTCTTTACGGTAGTCAAACTGATATCTGATTTGTCTTCATAGACGAGAGAAAAATTTTTAATGTTGGTTATGAAATTGAAAAAGTCTAACTAAATAATAAATACGTTTTATCACCAATATACGTATTGAGTGAGAATAAGAGTTTATGTATTCTAAAATATGTCTTAATTTATTAAAAAATCTATTATTTATTTTTTAAAAATAAAAAGTGAATTATTTAAAATTTAAAATTTCAATGAAATGCAAATTAATGCATGTAAATAAAGTAAGAATTTGAACATCTAAATAGTCGTATGTTTTAACGATATGCTGATGCTTAACAAAGTGAAACATTGTTTGTTTTTTCATAAATTAAATTTAAATATTTATTGATATTATTCTCTTGTTGCAAACCAATTTTAAATTATTAGAAAGAAATAATCTAATGTTGTTCAATTTCTTTGTAAACTGTTTAAGCTCGCATCATATATCGTTTAGTACAACAATATGTTCTTCACTGTATCATCTATTTTTAAACGTAAGTATAATTGTAATACACTCACGTGTTTATGCATGCTGCAAAAAGCGAACTTTTCAGCAAAACAACAACGCTATTTCTATAAGTATACGTGTATATTGGTTACCCGTCGACACATAACATGATACTGAAAAATTACGGAGCCGGTGTAAAAAAATACACATCCGCTTTTACAGACACACATAATGAATGCTACCGTATACACCTTAAACAAACACAACCAAAAGGAAAGTGTATTTTTATGTAAACAAAGATCATCAACTTGAATACAAAACAGAGAGCATTCATTTTACACAGCGCGGTTGCTTAAAAAGAACTCCCTTGTCTTGTTTTCTTTCGAGAGATGCTCATATACGTATGGGTTGGAGAGCATCTACACACACAAATATAAATATACATGTGCATATATATATATTATACACATATACACATATATATTATACATACATATACACTTACACGCACACATAAATGAACGATTGATGTTTAATAAACGTACATAAAAGCCAATGGGTTTTGTAATGTGAACGTGTTCAACACATAAAAAGTACCGTTTTAATCATCCATTGAAATGATTCGAGATGTATAGGAACCAAAACATTGTGATTACAATAAACACATACTCATACATATGGTGGTTTCTTATTATGTCTGTATATATATATATATATATATATATATATATATATATATATATATATATAATAAAATTGTTTCATCATTATTTTCTAATAACACTTCATATATCATTTTTTCTTCATTTTCACTTTTATTAAAATCAGATTTCAACAGTTCATAAATAAAAAAATGATAATGAAATTAAATGCACTTTACTCTTAAAATCAGTTATAAATTAATACATTTTTTTATAATTGTTAGGAAACGAAAAATGTACATTATAATTACAAAGAAGTGCATTTAATATAACAAAAAATGTACTTGACTTCTGTAGCATTGCAATTGTTTTAAAATATAAAGCAATAGAATAAAAAAATGTACAAAATATAAAAATCAAAAAAAAATTTGCACAATGCTTAATTTACAATTTCTTATAATCATAATTTGTAAATATAAAATAATAATTATAATCTATAAAATAGTCATCAGTACACGTCATTTTTACTATATTCAGATTCTGAAAAATATCATACGAAATGAATTGTCTGATATGAAATTATAATTGTATAAAAAATTAATGCCCGGATGATTACAAGTTTACAGTAATTTTATAAAAAAAATAATTTTATAACTATTATTAGGTTCCGATTTTCAATTAATTCCTTTGTACGTACGATTTTAAGTTTTAATATTTTATCCACTCTTGTCATTTATATTGTTGTGATATGCGCAGGTTGTCGAGTAAAGTTTACTAGGATTACTCACTAATCACCAAAGTATATTTCAAACAATAATACAATAAAATACAGATACATTATTATACTTGTGTCAACAACGAGAGTGTACCGGTAGAGTCGAAGAGAGAGAGAGTATTATATAGTAGCATGTGTGAAGTGACCGCTTATCTGTGCTGCTATCTACTGCTCTATATATAAACATAAATTCAAAAAGTTAAATTGTCTATTTCTCACATATATTTTTTTTATATTATTATATTGTTTCTTGTAGCTAATTGATTATTAAATCAGAAAATACTCAGTGAAGTATGCAATGCTATATAATTTTTAAATTCGTTCATAAATTTACAGTATGAATAAAGCATGTTATAAAACAATATTTTATTATGATCGTAAATACCTCATTATTTACTTTTTCAAAATATCATACGTATGTCTTTATATCTTTATATATATATATATATATATACACACACACATATATAAGTATATATAAGTATAATTATTATATAACCCATCATGTGTACTCATTGTTTTGTTAAAAGAATGTTGAAGTAAGGAAGCCTATTGACCTGTTAAACGACTTTTTAAAACCGTTATCGAATGAAAATCCCATTTGTGACGAATGTCGATATAACAATTAAAGCTTTTTCTATGGAACTCAAGTTTTGATCATTGTTATAAGGTAGCATTTGTAGAATACGACGGCGAAGAAAAACGGACTCCTTTTACGCACGACAATATCTCTAAAAGACTGTGTAATTTCGTTACAATTTAGCAAAAGACTTCTTAGATTTATTGTTATTGGAAGAAGGCGCACGATGGTTCTCGATTAATGTTTTTCATACACATTTTATGCAACAAAGACGGAATTATATAAATGTTATCTTAATACCATAACGCGTTTCTTTCTTTGGCGAACATATGTTTTTGTATGTTATAGAATAGAATTGATTGGTAACATAATTCAAGAATACTTTAATTAAACCACGAGTTCAATTGAACTGTTGGGAATCGAACAGGGGGAGACGTATGACTGCCGCATCGTCGTATGTTCTATATTACCCAAGTTTTTGAATTGATACAATTTTATTCGTAAGAATGTCGGAAATTGGGTCAAAAGTATGAAACGTATTAATTATTCTATTGTAATGCCAGCATTGTCAAATGATGTATATGTCTATTCTATTTTGCATTGTTTAATCTTCTCTGCACGACTATCTATTGTATGCATTAGTATGCCTTCTAGACAGAAGTTCTAAACATTATAGAAGGGCAGTAAAAGTTTTGTTTATTCGTGTCTATCTTTTAAGATGTACAAATACATTTAATTCTAAGCGAAATGCTTCGGATCATACAAGTATATCATGGCCAGTGTGCGAAAGTATATTGTGCTTGTTACAAAACTTTTAACAAGGGTTGGTTTAATACTATGCGAAGGCGTGAATTTCGTCGATTTCTTTTTTTTGTTGTTAAAAGTAAAATTAGTTTTAAGTTGTATTTTATTTATTTTACAGTAATTCGAGTATTTAATATTATCTTCTATTAGAGGTATATGTTGGGTAATTACATTTTCTTTATAATTTGTTGAAGTAGAAATATATTCTAATATTATATAATATTATTTGTAACAAACCGAATGTATGTTATTATTTAAACACATACATACGCACTCAAACACACATACATTATACGCATATATACATATATATATATATATATATATATATATATATATATATATATATATATATACAAGGTTGGTAGAAAAATAATTGCGGTTTTTGTTTTCTGAATTCTAACCTTAATTTTGTTTTCAATGAAAGTGTTATTTCATCGTATTCATTTTAATATCATTTTAAAGTGCATTTTTCTGTCTGTATTTTGGTATAATCGACTTTGGTTTTATTATTAATTTTGCTTGAAATTCGGATATTGAATTAAACATGGAACAAGAACAAATAAGAGCAATTTTTGTATCAGCTCAAAACGAGTAGCAAAACGCCAGAAATTGCTCATAAATTAAACGATGCTTTGAGTATGGGGTACTGTTCTGTCAAGAAACTTATAATGTAATGGTGGTTTCAAAAATTTCGTGCTAGAGACGAGAACCTTGATCTTTTTTCAGTTCATAACGACTAACTGAAGGCAAGTTAAATCATAACCATGTACAACAATTCAAGAGCTTGCACAAAAGTTAAGCGTTTGTCATCCAACCTTTCTGGATCTCTTAAAGTCACTTAAATAAAAAAATGTATATGAATTTGAAGGTCATAAATCGCAATTATTTTTCTACCAATCCTATATATATATATATATATATATATATATATATATATATATATATATATATATATATATATATATATTATTAAATGGAAATTATTTTTTTAAATACACCTATAGATATGACATCGTTTGTATTGGTTCATCGGATACGATATGCAGTTGTTTCCAACCAAAGGATTAAAATGATAACAGAATATCAACTTTTCATTGCCCATAAAGAAATGATCCAGAAACGGCTGCTCTTTGTTAAACAACGTTATAAAAGCATGCGAATCCAATCCATAATTTTTTTAACGTAAGCTAATTTAGTGTTCTTTAAGTTAATTAATTAAAAACAGAAAAGATTATCTTTCAAAAAAAATGATGTAACTTGCTTTTTATCAGTTCCTGAATTCTGTGACTGCTTGTATCCAAGTAATTGATTGTCTCATTAATCACATTAGATGTGATAAATAATTGTATTTTATCTTCTCTTTATTGTTTATCGTCTCATAATTTAAATGAAATTTGTATGTTGTATTCGTTAACAATTAATTATTTATTCAAAATAATATTTTTTGTTTAGTTATAATATTACATTCATAGCTGCAATATTGCAATAGTTTTACAATGGTTATCATTATTGAAGGTAGAATTTTGCTTGCTTGCTGAATACTGATTTTCTTGTCTCAAATATGTTTAAGAACCTTTTATACGATTTCCATTATGTACACAGACGAATTTTAATTCTTGTCTAATCAATTTTTTTTCAGTTTTTCATCGTTATTGTCCACTTTACCTTTACGGTCATCTTTTCCATCACTTAATATACATTTGTTATAAGTATAAATTACCATTTATTATTTAATATACACTGATTCATTATATTTATTATTTTTCTTAAGAAATATATTTGGTTTAAATAGAAAGGTGAAATATTTTAATAAAATCTAATTCCTTTTCTTAAGCAATAGATTGCAATTTTGTAAATACATTATTCATCTTTTGCATCGATGAAGCGTTTTAACTGACAATAATAGAGATATAACATAATAACATCTGCATTATATACAATGTATCAGGTTCGTAGAAAAATAATTGCGGTCTATGACCTTCTAATTCATATACATTTTTCTTTTTTGTTGATTTTGCTCACTATTTTAAGGTGTCCAGAACTGTTAGATGACTCACGCCTAACTTTTGTGCAAGGTGTCGAATTGTTGTGCTTGGTTCTGATTTAACTAACGCTTTCTGAAGAACGACATCCGCGACCTTCTTCATCTTCAAGGCTCTCGTTTCCAGCGCGAAATATTTGGAACCACCATTGCATCATACGTTCCTTAACAGTACCCACAGTAACAACATTGTTTAATTACGAGAATTTTCTACTGTTTTACTACCCGTTTTGAACTCATACAAAAAATGATATTGTGTGCTTCTTTTCCATATTTAATACAATAGCCCAATTTGAAGCAAAATTAATAACCAAAATAATTGTTAAGGAAATACAGACCGAAAAATTCACTTTAAAATGTTATTAACATGAACGATGAAATGACACTTTCATTGAAAAAAAGTAAGGTTAGAATTCAGAAAACAAAAACCATAATTATTTTCCGATCACCTAATATAATGTAATAATCTAATTCTGTAAAGTATTAACATAAATTGGTATATTGCAAGAGAATGGCTGGAAACATGTGCCTTTCGTTTTCTCTCTCTCTCTCTCTGTATATATATATATATATATATATATATATATATATATATATATATATGTATATATATATAACCATAATTCATTTTGTATTTAAAATGACGTTATTGTTTGTATTTTTTTATTACTATATTAAAATACAGGTTATTCTCTTCGAAATTACACATTTGTGTGTAAATTTAAATTATTGAAATATTTTATAAGTTATAAATAGTGACAAAGTGAACTTCATACAATTTTCAATTATGAGTACATAAATGTGGTAATAATGCAGCGTTGGAAACTCGTGATATCAATGAAGCATGTGGCGAATGCAATGAAAATGTTAATGAATATGCAACATAACATTGATTTAAAACTGTTTATTGGAAAGGACATGAGTTTCTGTAAATTCAAAATATTTATCAGTAATGACAAATTAACCTCTATTACATATTTGTATTAATAATTATCAAATATTTAATAAAAATAAACCAAAATCATTAAAATAATGTATAGTTTTATAAATGTTTTATTTTAATTACTTCCGCGAATATTTTATACACTTATTTTGATCAAAGTTGGTTATAATACTGTTCATTATAAATAGAGCAATTTAAAATTTCTTATTATTTTAATAAAATATTTATGATAATTGGTGTCTAACAATTTAATTAAATATTTGAAAAATATTTAATTTTTAATTTATATTATATGAAAGTTATCCAACAATAATTCGTTTATATAAAAAAAGGATTTAGGACCAAAAATATGCTTTAGTTTTTCATTATTATTACTTCATAATTCTGAATACCTGCGTTCGAGATATTATAAGAAATATTTTTTATTGATTTCATTCTTTATTAATTAACCCATTTAGTTAATAAGTATTTTAATGATTCATAATTACAAGTTTGTATCGACAAAATATTTAAAATATATTTTTTCATTGGAGAAAACCCTACTTTTTGTTATCTTGCATGTATTTGCAGTCACATTTGATACCAAGTTTTATACAGTCATATGATTGCTTTTTTACTACTTTCACTTATTTCTTAAAAAAACACTCAAATATTAGATCTCCTTCTACAGATTTTCTCTATTTAAATCATTTAGTTAAAAATTTTATTCCATGATGTAATAGATAAGTGTCGCTTTAAATAACAAATGTTCCTGGTAAATAGAATTCTTTAAGTTTTAATTTTTTATCAGTAATTTGATTATTTATTGTTGATTATTATAATTAATTATTGAACATTTTTGATCATAAGCAATTGCGGTTTGCGAAGCGAGTGAAAAATTAATTTTCGAAAGTGAACTTAGCTACAGTGGTAATATTGTTTTGTAATGTTTTTCTGTGTACATTATTTACTGGACTATATGTTCGCTGCTATGTTAATTTTAAGTTTATTCATTAAGTTATAGTAATTTATGATTATTTTTCTATTTTGACTTTGTGCTTTTATGTTGTTTTCTTATGTATTTTTCTCATTGCTCTTTACGAATGAAGTAGATTACGTGTGAATTTTTTTTTTTCAGCAACTATTTTAGACTTTCATTATAGTCATTTCACTGACAGTGATGACAACTGAAACTTGCAGAACTCAAGAAGAAATTAATTCATGCATAGCGTCAAGCAGTTGTAAATTCACTGTTAAAACCAGTAAAAACTCTTATCAATACCTAAGTAACCAATTACAGATGTTCGTCAACTTTTCTTTACTGAAAAGGAAATAAAAGAATAATATTTAAGAAAAATTTGATGGTAAAAAGATTCAAACTTTCATATTTACTCGGATATCATTTAGGGTTGACATCATTTTTGATTCTTTTCTGCATAACTTTTACTAAATGTTGCGACTTCAAGTGTTGTCTCAATCTGTTTTTCAGAAATCTTGTAATTTAAAGTTTCTGTTCATGAAATACAATTTCAAGTATCAATTTTATATGTTCTCATGTATACTCTCTAGGCTTGAAGTCGAAAGGTTTGGGCGATGTTTAGAAAGTTCACTTTTGTTATATAATAAAGAGTATTTACCTAACAACCATTTAAATATTTAAGTGGAGTGGAATCTATTACAGTGAAAAACATTTTTTTTTATATTTCTACAATATTTATTTCTGTCTTTACATAATATCAAAAACGATGGATCCACACTCTATTAAACTTTTCAAAAGAAGATTTGTAGCATTACTATTTTCATAAGTATTATCTTCAAAATAAATATTTACTTTCAAAAATAGGAGACAATATTTTATTAAATGTTTACCTTTGTTTACAGAATTAGTCATAAAATTGATATAAATCAAAAAATCTATACGTGAATATATTATTAATTTCTTAAAATAATTTTCTTTTAAAATAACGATCTTTAAAAGTTCTTTAAACAACATTTATCTTAAAAACCAAGTATGTAATCATATTCTATTAAAATACCTTTTTTTCTTTACATTTATGTTCGTGCTTTCAATTACATTCACTTCGAAAAAAAGTTTGAATGATATGTAATGATTATAACATTATCGTGCTAAAACATGATGTTTGTGTTATAAATGACTTGTCTCCACTCAAATATTTTTATAAGACTAGTCCGAACTGTCGTGACGATTAAGATATTCAGTTCAGATAAAGTAATATTACAGTATATAATTTTATATGACCAAATATATTTTCTTTCTTAGAGCCATTTATAGTACTCACCTTTGGTTACGAAACATTTTTTATTATTTTCTGTATTGATTAAAGTGAAATATTTTCAATTTATATTGATGTAACAAAAACCAAACAAATAAAGATAGATCCACTTCGAGTTTTTTTTTCTTTAGGAATGTTAATCATTAAATGGAATTTTTTGTTCATTCAATTTAATTAAATGCTTATATTATTACAAAACCAAATTTAATTAACATTATATATATATATATATATATATATATATATATATATATATATATATATATAATGACAAAGCGATAATATGGATACTTGAATTTCAACCAAGAATATTTTGTAATTAAATATTTTATAATCTGGACATTTTGAATAATATATAGTATAATATGAACATGAAATTAAAAAAGTATATTAATATATTCGTGTTGTTATATTTCGGAAAAAAAATTATCCGAAATTCATAGTTTTAGTTTGTTTTCATTATTGTCAATACATAACTCCATAAACTGTGATGTATGTATATATATATATATATATATATATATATATATATATATATATATACACATATATATATATATATATATATAACATGTATATGAGGTCACATTTTCATTGGTAAATAATGATTCATATTTTAGTTAAAAAAAATGTAAAATACTAGGAAATTGGATGTTTTCTTATTTTAAATCAAAATAAAGATGTTTCGACAGAAATTAAAATACGAAAAAATGTAAATCTCTTCGTAAATAGAATATAGACAAATTTATAGTCAGATATGAATCAAGTATCATTGCAAGAAAGTATTTAATTTTATAGTAATATTGCCAAGTTATGAAAATGTTAAATATTTTTAGTTATATTGTTATAACCTAATCTAATCTTGGTGTATTCTAAGAATAATGAAAATATCTGAATATTTAAGATATAAGAACAGAAAAATCTGGATTTTTAGTTCCAACAGATTTATTGCCATTTATGCTTACTTTTATACAAAAAAAATTTTTTAATACGAAACTTTCATTTTTTTTAATTTCTTCATAAATAGTGTCAACATTTAGATCAAACCTACTTCATAATATTTCGATTACTATCCATTCATTATCTTCATATTAAAACATTAATCATCAAAGTCTTAATATACTTAAAATATTAATGTATCAAGTTGGTATAAAAAGCATAGAACATTTGCAGCATAATACGCTAACTTTAAAAAAAAACGTTCGATGATTATACCTAGCCTTTTTACCAGGAAAGCATTCATTACGTTTGAGCCGACGAAATAATTTTAATTAAGTTAATATTGATTTAATTATGAACAGATACTCTTCGGAACTAATGTCTTTATTCTTCTTCTTCCTCGTTAGTAGGCTTAGTCTGTTTTTCCATTAGTATGGTCTTATTTTGGTAGTGGCTCTATAGATGGAGAGACCCAACTTTGGGCTCATCGTTTTGGAGGTCTTTCTGGAAGTCTTCTTCCTTATTGTCCTCGAATGTTGCCTGGTCGTTATTCATTTATTTCGTCCATTTTTGAAGCCATTACTAGTACATTGAGCTGTATATTCTCTTTTTACAGTGGATAGGCTGATAACCAGGCCTACTAACCCTTCTTCTTTATCCGAACTTTGGATTAGCTTCCACTATAACAAAACTACTCGATCCATCCTGTTGTAATTACAGGCGGAGTTACGTCTTTATGAAAAATAATAAATAATTTTGCCAAGAAAAATTCATAACAGTAATAAGAACATAACTATTACATATGAAAATATAAATAGTAATTTGAAAATCATAATAAATATCTATAAAATTATTAACGTTTCTCTAAAATACATAAGATCAAATTTATAAATATCTCGTAAATGTTCCTGCTTGATATTGGGATTTATCACAAAAAACTTCTGACACTATGGCTAAATTGACTTTCACAAATCATTTTTTTCCATCCCACAAAGCACACCAAAAGTTTCAATCAAAAATATTCAAGAAATTATTATTCACTATATCCGTTTGTTGCTTATGCGCATTTCAATGGCAACGCCATTATCTCCAGAGCGCCAAATTACAAAATTATTTAGAGCTTTGAGGATGACGGATTTATTTTGCGAAATTGGGATTTATATTTTCACTACAAGAAAAGAAAATTTTATGAAAGAAAATATTTCATTATTCTTTGTTCATAATACTCAACTATTGTAAATAATACAAAACGTACTAATTAATAATTAAATACTGCAGACTAAACAACTTTACTAATAATATTTTTAAGCGGTCAATATCACTTAAATCACTTCTTTTAAAGTTAAGAATGCCCTGCATACGAACGGAAAGGTTTATTCCATAAAAAATCAAATTAAATAAATATATCGGTGGTTAGGGAAATTACACTGAAAGTAAATAAAATTACTTTTAGAATATATTACTTATTTCATTCACATCCAAAAACGATTCCGCATATGCTATAAAAATGTCATATAAATTGTTTTAGAAGTTTATTTTTTACGCATGTAAAATATTTATTTTATTAACAATATTTTCTTCTATACATTTTTAAATAAAAAAAGACTGTTTTAATATTATTTATTTCTTTGAAAAATGGTTTATTTTTTTTATTATCGTGAATTGTTTTTGTTTGTTAATAATACTTTAAAAAGGTTCATTTTATTACAATTTTTCCTTATAATATCCTCAACAAATTACACAAGATCCTTATAAATCAAATTTCACCTATCTAATTTTGGCATTGGATACTAAATTTATAGTATACATTTCAGCATTAATTAAGTTTTAATTATTATTATTTATATTTTATTCATCGTTTTATTTAGTATTGATTACAATTATCATAAATATATTATATTTTGATATTCACCATTAAATACTTTCCACATTTTATAAACATGAAGTACCTTTCAATATTTTTCTTTCTATATTTTGGTATTGAGTACTTTTAGATATTTTTACTTTTTTTTATTCTGAAACATGTACAAATATATTAAATAAAAGCTGAAATAAATGAAAAGCATTTTATATATAGTTGTTAAACAAAAGTGAGAATTTACCTCTGGGAGTTGATTTTGTCTCTCCATATTATTTATTTTCTAGTTTTTTTTTTAATCATCGCTTAGAGTGCAATGCTTTCTCGGTCGAGAATTACTGTTCTAATGTATTAGGTTGGTGCAAAAATAAATTATCATTTTAAGTTTGGCGCCGATTTTTCTACTTACTGTTATCTTTTGTTATAGTCGTGTGATACATCATTGTAAACAATGAAATTAGTACTACTGATATCAGCTTATGTCTATTGTTTTCATTCTTTAGTATTGTTGGATATGACTTCTTAAATTAGTCAAATTTCCGCGATTTTGTTGTATGAGTTTAAATTGGGACGGCAAGCAATAGAAACTGCTCAAAATATTAAATTTGTTTCTGGCGAAGAGTCAGTTAGTAAACTTTGAAATACTAATATTTAAATACTTATAATTAAATTCTAAGATTTAACTTCGTTTTATTAAAAACACTAACACACTGTTGTCCACATTTATTCATTATATAAAATAGTTTTGCTATGTATAAATCTTGTAACATCAGTGTTATATTTTTGATGTATATTAGAGTTTTATATTATTTGAAATATAAAATATACTTTAAAACATTATATAAAATATATAATTTTCTAAACACTTTTTTTAGTTATTGACGATAAAAAATATTTTCTTGGAACAAATTTAACAAAAGCGTATTTCTTTGTACGTAATGAAGAATTTGTCACAATTTATATTCTAATCTTTCAAATTACTCATTAAGTCTGAATCTCTAATTCTAATTTATTTAACAGCGAGCATCTAATTATATATTTATTTCTAGTAAAACGTGTCTTAATGTCACAACCACAAAGAGGTTTAATTTTTATTTCATATCTTGTAAGTTTTGAAAATGTATTCTACTATGTTGGTAGGAAAATATTTCTTGTTTTTGTTTTCTACATTCTAACCTTAATTTTTTTCAATGAAAAATTAATTTTTTTAAATGGATGTTTCGGTCTGCATTTTGGTAATATCGACTTTGGTTTTATTATTAATTTTGCTTGAAATTAGGCTATTGAATTAAAGATGGAAAAGAAATAAATAAGAGTAATTTTTGTATGAGCTCAAAACGGGTGGTAAAGCAGTAGAAATTGCTCATAAACTAAACGATGCTTTTGGTATGGGTAGTGTACTGTTAAGGAACGATTGATGCAGCAATGGTGGTTCCAAAATTTTCGTCCTGGGAACAAGAACCTTGAAGATGAACTGAAGGCATTAGTTGAATCATAACCACGCACAACATTTCGAGAGCTTGCACAAAAGATAGGCGTTAGTCATCTAGTCCAACAGTTCTAGACTATATAAAGCAGTTAGGAAAATCAAAAAGAGAAAAATTTATATGAATTTTGAAGGTCATAAACCACAATTATTTTTCTACTAACCTAATATTTTACTGGACATTCGCCATGAAAATACATAAACTGTTTATTAAGAGTTAAATCTTTATATTCTGTGCAAAGAATGTTGATATCATGAATATACATATCCGATGAATTCCAAATTGGTGCTACTTTCACCTCCCGACTTTTGAATTTCGTCTTGTTCACAATTTTTTGGGACACACAATTTGGAATATTTTTTTGTTATTTTTGACACATCCATCACGTATACCATAAAATTAGTTATTTGACGAATGGAAGTTGATTTATTAATCATTGGTGCAGATTCCTTTCTGGTATTAATTTATTACATATTAACTTAATGTAATCAACATCACGAAAATATTAAATTTCTTTAAAGCAAATTCTGGTTTTGTTGTTCAAAAATGGGTAACATGAAATTCAACACGAGATTTTGAGTCATTGTATTTCGATCAATTATAATTTTAAAAAAACATTTATAGCAGTGTCGCACTTTTATGACGTTCGTCGCAATAAAAACAGATGATATTATGTAAAAATAAAATTTCACTTGAAGTTAATTTAATGATTTATTAAGTAATTTATTTATTTTACAAGTATTATTTTAACACAAGGATATATTGTATAGTTTTGTAATTTTAACTAATACAATAAAGCGAAAGACAGTGCCACATAAATGAAATAAGTACAGTATATGTGAAAAATAGAAATGAATTAAAAATCACTTGAGGATCGTACCATCATCATGTTAGTTTTGAATATATATACGAGGTCAGACAATTAAGTCATGCGACCGATTTTTTTTCTCGGCCTGTGGTAACACTGCGAACCTGTAACTCCGCCACCGTAATAGCAGATCCCTACTCTCTCGATTGAGACCTTGACCACCCTCGTACGATCATTTCTTCGCCAGCTGTTTAGTATTTTGTAACAACGCGCGAGTAGTGCATGTCACGAAAATGAATATATATATATATATATATATATATATATATATATATATATCGCTCAAGATTGTCTCGAGCAGGTTGAAAGTGATCCTACTCTTCTCGATCGAGTTATTACTGGTGATGAAAGTTGGTTCTTTCAATATGACCCCGAAACTAAACGACAAAGCCAACAGTGGCTGTCCCCTGGAGCACCAAGGCCAAAGAAGGCGAGAATGAGCAAGTCCAAAGTGAAAACCATGTTGATTTGCTTCTTCGACAGCAAAGGGGTGGTTCACAAAGAGTTCGTACCACCTGGACAAACCGTAAATCAAGTATTCTACCGCAATGTGCTCGAAAAATTACGAAAAAGGGTGCTCAGAGTGCGTCCAGAGATCGCGAAGACTTGGGTTCTGCATCACGACAATGCTCCCTGTCACAGTGCGTTCAGTGTCTCTCAGTTTTTGGCGTCTAAAGGCATCGCAACGTTACCACAACCGCCCTATTCACCGGACATGTCACCCTGCGACTTTTTCCTATTCCCCCATATGAAAAAATTCGTCAAAGGTCGACATTTTGACTCCGTTGAAGATATCCAAGAATCTGTGACGAGGGTACTCGGAGAGGTCCCACAAGAAGTGTTCCAGAATTGTTACGAAAACTGGAAAACTCGCTGGAATAAGTGTATAGATGCGGGAGGAGACTACTTTGAAGGGGATCGCAGCGATGTACCTTAATTTTTAAATATACTCGATTTTTGAATTTTGTCGCATTACTTAATTGTCTGACCTCGTATATATATATATATATATATATATATATATATATATATATATATATATATAGGAATTTTGAAAATATTTTAAATTTATGCTAAACATTGATAAAGTTATTAAAAGTTAAACACTTGACATATTTATCATTGTATACAAACATTAAGAGATGAATATAAAAATATTTACGAATATGTAATAATTTTATTTAAAAATATTTCTGTTGCAACAGTAAATTTTGTCTAAAAGTAATATAAAAAGTATGCATCGTTCTTAAACTCTATACGATAAATTTTCCTCGTCGAGTTCAAGAAAAAAAAATGATAATGACTTGAAACGTAATTATATTTCATTTCGTAGTGAAAAAAGTTTAAAAAGTTGTTCCGGAAAGCGTATCCACAAATTATAGGGTAGCATCATTGTCTGTAGACATAGAGGCGTATACCTGCATTGTACCTTTGTGAAGGACCACTGTCTCGATGAAACGCAAAACCATTAAAAAACACACACACATAATAGATTTTTTCGTGTCTCCTGTTATAAATAATGTTTAATTCATGATTGGGTCAGCACATTTTTGTTAGTTTTAGTATTGGATTTGTATAACGATGTTTTATTTATGAAATTGAATTTCGAGAATTGTTTTCGAATTCGAAGAACCGTATATAAATGATATTATTTTAATTTTTTATGCACCAATGTTTTATGTATATAATTTTTATTGAGTTCTTAGACACTGATTTTTATCTTTATTTATGCGAGAGGCCAAATATAAGGTTATTTTATGTATAAAGAAGTTGTATATATGTGCATACATACATATTTAAATATTTGAATTTTTATATACAAGACTATTATATATATATATATATATATATATATATATATATATATATATACATTTGAAATACTTTTATAATAAACATTAATTATAGATTGCCTTTTAAAAATGCTTATATTTTTTTTTAAAATAAAATATTTTTTTAAAACTGTTGAATGTTTCTTTTTAATTACTGTGTAATGAAATACACTTTGGAATCGTTATTAATAAATATTCTTTTGAATACTGAATACGTATTGATTATGAATTTCGAGAATAAGAGGGTTATGAGTCTATTCTCTCCTGTTTCTCCAGACGTTTGAATTGTGTATAACAGTACGCCAAGGTTAATTATCATTTGGATACAAGAATATTTTATAGTCCGTAAGCTTCGTATTATTATTATTATTATTATTATTGTTGTTCTTGTTGTTGTTATTAGTTTTGTTTTCGTACTTTGTTCCGCAATGTCATCTGCAGCCTGGTCAACCGCTCTTATGTTTCTGTACATGAACTTCCTTCCGACTGAGAATTATACCATTCGTAGAAATAACTAATTTTGATGTTTTCGGAGTTTTAAAATTAATTACCTAATTTGATGAATAAAAACAATTTTATTTTTATGCTGTGATTTTTATAACACATAATATTGCTCGTTAATACGTTACTTATTTTTTTTACATTATGTAAAAAAATAATTACGAACCAGTCATATAATTGTATTTAAAAGTGCTAGAAAAAATATTAATAGATATATAAAACTTGTTGTAAATATCATTTGTACATTACAGAAAAGTATTACAATTAATAAATAAATCATTTGTCTGTAAACAGTATTGATACTTTCAGAAGTAGATACATTTTAATATTTTTAGCGCCAGTTTTAGCCAGCGTATATCATACGGAAATTGATTAATAATGAATGATCTATCAGAACTGAGATTAATAATGGAATACTTAACACCTCAACTTAATACCTATTTATGGCAAATTTCCTTAAAAAATATTAAAAACGTAATGTAGTATATAAAACATTTGTAGAAGTTTTAATTCTTCATAAAAAAATCAGCACTTAAAATTTTCATATACGTAAAATAATCTGTCAGCTATGTGCGATTCCACGTTTATTACCAGTTATATTGATGAAATATATGAAATATATGTAATATTCTTGACATATTTCGTTTAATTCGATTTAAATTTTAATGAAAATATAAAGCATGTGTCTTATTGGAATTCCACTTGGACTATGGTTTGTGTAATGAATTCATCAAGTCATGTTGACCTGGTTTCGCTTCTCTCGGTAGCTCTTTCATCAGTGCAGGGAATGAGATTAAAATGGCTCACCCACCTCAGTGATTGATTGCCGATGGCAGAATAAAATAAAAGTGAGCTTGTAATTTAACACCAATTTCGTATAATTGAGACAGTTAATCGCTTTCATAAATTTTAAAATAATTCATTCATATATTTATATTTATACGTACATACATAGGCATAAGTATATAATAAATATGTGTAAAAATAAATATGTAATATGTGTTACTTTGTATTAATATTCATCTACGCATATTTTTTAAATTTTTTTCTGTATAATAATATTTTTTGAACACTGTTTCATGTTGTTAAAGTTGGCGTCAACCACGTAGAGTACTGTATAGGCACAATCATTATTTACCATATAAATATTTCTTAAAAAGATTTAAACAAATATTTTTATGACTCTATTCAATGCTTTACGGAAATTATATTTTTTCTTTTTAATTACATGTTCTCTAAAGAAATATATGATCAAAATGAATACTTATATGTAATTAAAACGAAAAGTGCCGAGTAAGGTCTCTTATAGTAGACACCTAATACATATTGTTAACAAAATAAGATCATATACATGCATGTGATCAGATTTTATTAAATGGATATCATTTTATAATAAAGTGATTTAAATCTAGAAATTATGTTCATACGTACGCATACGAAGACGGTTTGAAAAGTAACTTGCTATGTATATTCGCTGAAGGAGAGAGGGAAAGCGATATGTTTTCATATAGTTTCATTTCTTTTAGTAATTCATGTAAAATTGAAAGTCATTCTGCCATTAATTCTTCGTTTGACAGTTGTTTCAACGCAGACGTTTCGTGCGAAAGTGTAAAATGGATAAAATCGGAACTTGAAGTGTGATTCAGTTCTTTTTTTGGTAGAGAAAACAGCGAAGGAAATTCATGAAAGAATTGATTGAATTTTATCTTTCCTATGAAGCCGTTTCGCATTAGTTGAATGAATTTAAACATAGCAGAACGATGCACTACGCTCAAAAGCTCTGAGAATAGCTGTCAGGTCAGAAATCATCGATAAAGTCCACGATATAGTTTTGTCTGACCGGCGAGCTAAAGTGAGCGAGATAGTAGAGGTCATAGGCATCTCAACAGAGCGAACACATTTAATTTTACATAATAAATTGCGCATGAAAAAAGTTTCTGCAAGATGCTTACTGTGTTTGCCTACTGCAGAACAAAAACGAGTTAGTACACGAACATCAGCCGACTTCTTGAAGCTATTTAAGAAGATTTCAATGGATTTCATGCGTCGTATTGTAGAAATGAATGAAACTTTGATTCACCATTACACACTAGAATCGAAAACGCAATCTAAACAGTGAAGTGAACGTGGTGAAACTGCTGCGAAGGAAGCAGAGACAGTTCCTTCGATTGGAAAGATGATTACGTCAGTTCTCTTGAATCCTCTTGATCGATTATAGAAGCTCCTCGATTTACCTAAGCGAATTGTTCCACAGAATATTAATTAATATTAAGTCAAAGCATACGTATGCCGGATCATACTCTACACTAGTGTCATGTATATATATGATGTATATGATTTTACTTTGAATCGCCATATCCTCGTAAAGTAAGATCGGCTTCATGCATAGAAAATTTGTATCTTTTGATTAAACATTTTGTGATAAGTAAATGTCCGTTCAATTTTTATGATGAATTTTAAACCAACTATATTATTTACTAAATTATGTAAGTATGAGTCTACATATGTAGAATTTACGTAAGTCGGGGAGTGTCTTTATCTTCAGACAGGAAAATCAGTTATTGACCAATACTAAACAGCACTTTTGGAAAAGTTGAAGTCAATAATTGCGGACAAATGTCCCGGAATGGTTAAGAAAAACTTGTTGTTTCGCCATGCGAATGCATCAGCTCATTCAAGTGTTGTCGCTCAGCAAAAATTGGTCGAATTGAAGTTTGAAATTTTTCCTCATCCACCGTATTTGCCTGATTTGGCCATTTCAGACTTCCATCTGTTCTTGAAGCTCAATTTTTCTTGGATGCAAAACGATATGGGTCTAATAATGAGGCGATAAAGCCTGTAAACGGCTATTTTGTGGACCTCGAATAAACCCACTTCCGGGAGAGAATCTCGAAGCTGGAGAAATGTTGGACAAGTGCTTTGAGCTTCGAGGGAATTATTTAGAAAAGTAAAGTACACTTTGAAACTGAAGCTGTTGTCTTTAATATCGAACCAATTTATTCTTCAAATCGAGGTTGTATATACCTGCTGAACTTGATAAATAGAGACAATATAGCAAAAAACATTATAAAAATCAAAAAGAAGAATGAAAATAACTAAAGAATTTTGGCTCATATACTTCATGGTGTCCATACCGCAAAATTAGAATGAAATAAATTGTGTTCAGAAAAAGGTGGATATATACCTTAGCCATGGATTATTATTTTTCCAACTCCAGTTTATTATTGTATAGTTGACGTAAGATCAGGAGATTCGCGTTTATTTGTTGACTTACTCTATCTTAAATAATGTATAATTGTGATTAATTGTAGTTAGACTCTGTTATATAACACAAAAAAACATATTGTGACGCATGGGATAACAAATTTAGAAAAATTATAATATACATTATGTTTTAGTTCTGTATTCATTCTACTCCTTTTTTTGAATAATATCATAATATTTGTATTATTATTATACAATACCTTAGTATGCTTCTCAAATATTAAAGTTTTACCCAAGATGTAAATGATTTGTGTTTAATAGAGAATAACATGCCAGATGTAACTGATATTTTACTCATAATATTTTTTTTGTATTTAAATGTTATCTGCATTAAAATTAAATCGGATATAAAGTTAGTAATGACTACATATATGAATAGTAACCGGATACCTATGATGACATTGATGCGGTTTTTAAAAAATTCTATTTACGTTTTGTTTGAACATAAGCAGAAAACATGAGATAAGATGATTAAGATGGAGGTTAATTATCACTGTTATATTTTTATGCTAAATATTTTAATTTTTTATAAATATTACTTTATAGTACTTAAATGTATTTTATATATGCTGTTAATAATTAGCTCTATTCTGAATTAAAATGAACTTCTGTTTTTTTTTCAGTTCAAAATGTATTTGTTTTCACGTTCTAAATAATATTTTATTGAAATCAATTTATACACACACACACACACACACATATATATATATATAATATATATATATATATATATAATTTATATATATATATATATAATTGTAGTTGTTTTTTTAAAAAAAGAACAAATTTGAATGTATGAAAATAATATACTCGTATGTTAATTTTTGTTTGTGATTTAAGTTTTTAACCTTTTTTCAGATAAATGAACACTTATGTAAAAGTTTTATACATTTAAAAAAAATATTACTTAAAAAAGTAATTTTCTATCAGTTAATATGCAAATTGATTTATTATTACTAGACATTTATTAACAGATATTTGATTGAAAAATATTTAGTTTTAATATTAATAAATATTCTATTAAATAAAGATAAAGACAAATGTAAAAAACATCGTTAGTTTATTTAAGTCAAGCACCGCCTAATTTTTTATAAAGTCTTATAAGAGATGTTGAGTATTTTCACTATTCTTGTACATGAGAGTAAACATTCATTATATTTTTCGTAATTTTACCCAATATTTGATTAATTTATTTTAAAAATGTAATATTTGTAATTTTTCCAATGCATAAAAATTCTTTTTGTGTACCATTTTTCTAGGGACTCTCGTCCCCCTCCTACAAAAAATCTGCAGGAAGTAAGACTGAGGACGGCGGTTTTCAAAATATTTCTGAATGGCGAGCTCCAAATTTTAATCATTATTTGAAAGAAAAATTTTTGAAAAATTTCTTGTCCAACTGAAGCAAACATGTATCACTATCCTCAAGTTTTTCACCACTTTATAAATTTATCTAGTCAAGTACGTTTCCGGTCTTAAAGAATTGTTCAGTAAACGTGTTATTGTAGACTCATTATGTTTTGAAAAATCGTAAACTAGTTTCAATCATTTCGATGTTAAACAATGTTTTACGACCTGTATGTATTAACGTTGGAAATATAATATCTTCATCGAGAGAAACCATATAATATATACATCATTAACAAAGAATATGTAGTATGAGGAAGTTAAATTAAATTCTATTCTGTATGTCAGAAACTGCATGGTGGAGAAAATTGCAATCAATATTTAATTTCTATGAGTTGGCTTAATACAATAAGCATTTACATTTCAGGTTTCACGAATGTCGAATCACTATGTACTTATTTTTTTATGGAAATGTAAAAGAATAAAATAAGAAAAATATTTTGAATTTGAGTAATATTTATAATTTCCAATTACACACTACCTTAAATTTCATTTTTACAATGTGCACGTTTGTATTCTATATCCATTTTATTATTAAAAATAATTTATAGTGTTAATATATAACTTAAATAAAAAAATAAATAACTATTTCTAAAAGTATATTTCATGCTAATTACACAATTTCCTTTTTAAAAAAATCAACAATTTACGGTCTTTCTTATTTAAAAACAGAATACCGTATTTTTCCATAGATTAAAGTTTTCCATACAAATGAATGATGATTAATTATTAAAAATATCATTTCCGTACGACTCGACCATCGCACAAGCCACATAATTCTAAATTAAAAAAAAGAAACATTCATCGTGTAAGAGAACCAGTTCACTAATTTCAGTTAAAAAAAGTTCAAGATACTAAAGCCAAGCTTAAGAATGACTTAATTGCGCCAATAAATAAAACGTAATTTCTCTTATAATATTTCGTTGTATCGTTTTTTTTTTTAGATGTATAAAGAAAAGTTTGGAACTAATTTTTAATAATGTACGTAACATTAAAGAGAAGCCGTAATAAAGAAAAACGCGACTATATTAGTAGGAATTTTAATAATTATTATGTTGTTCATTAAAAAGGAAAATGATGAAGACTATTAACTGCAACGAGGGTAATAAATGTGTTCATATAGTTCGTTGGTAATTGAAATTCCAATTTTCGAATTAACAGTGAACACAATGAATCGGAGACAAAACAATTTCAATTAATACCTAAGTAAGGTTGGGTATTGTATTTAGTCTCTTATTAGTAATTTACAAAGAAATTTTCAGTAATGCTTCAATTTATGTACCGTCCCGTTTCTATAATTCAATGAAGTTATATTTATATACATGAATATATACATATATATATATATATATATATATATATATATATATATATATATATAACGTGTCGTTTTAAATCAGTGATATTCAACCGATGACCTTCCAATAGATTATTTATGATCTATGAATAAAAAAGTATGTTATGTTATCAAAGTTTCGTTAAATATTTACGTAATGTTGGGTTTACACTTTACAATTTTCTGTACATAGGGTTAGGTTGCTAAAACATCTTAGAAGTTTTTTTCATTAATGTTAACTGTGTCGAAAATATCAGAAAATTTTATTTTATCGACTTTATTTGTTTTTGTATATTCAAAAAACATAATGTAAAAAATATTTGTTTATTATTTTGATAACTTATTTAAATATTTATTGTATTTTAAGTAATCCAATTAATTCTTTAGTTATTTTTTACATTTTATCAAATTGTACTTCATAAAAAACAATTGTAAATATTAAAAATTTAATTGTTTATTCCTTTAAACAAAAAGTGTTCTTCATATATTTTCATGTGAATATCCAGATGAAGTCGTAGATTTGATTTTTTCAGTAGAATCAGATGGTGAAGACACTAAAACTTCCAAATTCAACTTTAAAATTTAAAATTTTTCTGGTTTTCTTGTAAAGTTTTGTACTGTATTGAAATATATTTGGACTTTACCATTTTCCGATATCTCTTATCACGCTTAAAATTAAATATTCAACATATATTAGGTGTGTCTATTGAGATCTGCTCCTTTTCCATATTTGTTTTTAAATTCAAATAATACTTCGAAATGATAAATGATAGTGATAGAAATATTTAATATTACTAAGAGTAAATAACTAGCTTCTTCCCAATTACTAGAATTGCTACTTTATAATACCATGTGAGCTATGGGATTTTGCTCCTTGATATTTCACTTATTATATTATACTTAAAGTTTTGTTGCTTTCAAAAATTAATTACTCCAAAGAAAATGTATGGCTCATAAAAAACTTATTTTATATAACATTACTTCTTGAGATTTAAAAAAAAATATTTTTTATAACATTATTCCTAATCTGTTATACACAATTAAATATAGTTTTATATATGGTATACAAATTGGGCTGCAAATCAATGAAAATGTATGGGAATATATGAATTTTGTGAATTAACCTCTTAACTGGACATGACATAAAATCACGGCATGTGTGTATTTAAGTTGTAATGGATATGACGTGTATACACGGCATGCGATTTTAATAATTGATATGTAATAGATAAAATAAATTTAACCGTTTCACACTTGTACATCTAAAATTTAGATCTATAAATGTAAAAAAAAGTGAAAAACAAAAAAAAAACATTTTAATTGCATAGATTGTAAACAATTGAAATGTTTTCCATTGTGTGACGCCAGTAAGTCGGCACCAACACATTTTATTGCTTTGTTTTATTACATTATTTGGAATATTTGTGATTATTCGTTAGTATATTAACGACTTCATAAATATATGATTGATTTAGTTTGTTTGAACGCATTTTTACTGTACAAAAGACATGGTGGAAAATTGAAAAAGCTAGATTTTCTTTTGAAAGTAGTCGAAAGTTATGTTGAAACATATAGAGATAAAAGATACAACCTTCATCTTCTAATGCATGACGGCCGCCTTTGAAGCCTAAGCCATCCAGGCTAATAGAACGTCATTTAGTGAACTACATTTCAAACGATTTTTCAAAAACATACGTCGTTAGAAGATGTAAATTATGTTATGCGAATGGTTTAAGGCACAAAACAAGATTTTGGTGTTCACATTGCAAAGTTCCACTATGTGTGCCAATGTGTTTCAAAAAATATCACACAAAGGATTGATTAAAGATTTTTTCATTGATTCATATTTTTTTGTTCACTTATTAAAAATGTTTTTTTATTTATTTGTATTGAACACAGATAACAAAAATGAAAAAAAAATATCAACAGTCTTATTTTTTGCGATAAGGACGTTTTTTTTCCTTTTCTCTATCAATTTTCCACCATTGTGATTTTTATAACAGGCTTCACATGAAATTCTGTCAATGTTTGAAAAAAAAATACCCACCAGAAAGGAGACTTTCTTAAACTTCTCACTTGTTAATTTCACATTTAAAAAAGTTAAAAATGAAGTCTACATACTTAAAACTAAAACAAATATTTATGTATTTACGTATATATATATTGAAATAAAAGGAACGGAAATAGAAGAAGTCACGAAATATGTTTATCTAGGCCAGCTTATCAACAGAGATGGATCATTCACGGAAGAAGTAAATAGGAGAATAAAAATGGGATGGAGCTCTTTCGGACGAAACGCCTCAATATTTAAATCAACAATCCCACTCTGTTTAAAGAAAAAAGTATTCGATCAGTGTATACTACCGGTCCTTACCTACGGCAGCGAAACATGGGTGCTTAACGCCAAAATAGTTCAAAGACTCCAAACAACACAACGAAGTATGGAACGATGCATGTTGGGAATAACAAGAAGAGATAGAAAGAGAATAGAATGAATACGAAAACAAACAGGAGTCACAGATATAATAAGAAGAGTAAAGAGTCTGAAATGGAAATGGGCGGGACATGTCGCAAGAAGAGAAGACAACCGATGGACAAGAGAAATTATTGACTGGGAACCAAGGAATATGAAAAGACCGAGAAAGAGACCAATGAACAGATGGGATAAGGATATTAAAAACTTTATTGGAAAACTGTGGAAAAGAGAGGCACTGAATCGAACAAAATGGAAAGTCATGGAAGAGGCCTTTATCCAGCAGTGGATTGACAGGGGCTGAAGATGATGATGATGATGATGACATACATATATATATATACTCACATATATATATATATATATATATATATATATACATATATATATATATATATATATATATACACATATATATATATATATGTACATATATATATATATATATATATATATATATATACAATATATATATATATATATAACATTAACCATATATAATTACATTTTTTATGGACTGTATTGATTAATACGAAATTAAATATTATCTAGTTTGTTGTCTTTTTGTGTGAATAATGTTTGAATAAATATATTTTCCAATTACATAAAATTTCATTTCAAATAATCTTGAAAGAATTAATTATTGGATTACCAAACAGTTACAACGAAAGAACAAATAATAATATATAAAATTGAATTGGCTTTACGAAATTCAGCGTAATTGAATAATTTTAATTAGAAATGAAAAAATGTTAAAGTTTATCTTAATGATTGAAGTCTTATAATTTAATTCCATTTCATTTAATTCGATAAAATTATTCTTATTTAATTTATACAAAATATAAAGACAAATGAACGGATAAAATAAGTTGCTGTTCACAGTTCGAAACGCGTTTACAAACACGAGATAATAAATTAAAAGGCTCTATCTAATTAATTTAAATTAAATACGATTAATTAAAAGTTAGTACGGAATGATTTCATAATAAATTCTTTTCTCTGTGTGGATTTGTTTAATAATAAGACTTATTTATTTATTTTTTATACAAACGAACTACACTGTTCACTATTAATAACAGCTCTTGTATGAAATATGAGATCATGTATTTGAAAACGTTTGTAATTAATTTAAAACTATTCAATTTCAACTTCTAAATATTAAGTACCGTAGTTCTGTTTTTCTCGTGGATTCTATTAGTGAAGTATTTTTGAATTAAATTTTTTCTATTATCTGTACATATTTATATTTGTATATACTGCACATATACAATTTTATATATTGTACATATTTGTGCATATAGCAATATATATATATATGACAAATGATGTAAACATTAATGTATAAACCTGTTGAAATATGGAATTGTATGCGTCTATATAAAAAAAGATTAAAAATATGTATATATAAATGCTTATCGTCTAATCGTTTCTATTTTAAATACTTAAAGGCACCTCGTTTTCTTTCACAAACAACATAAATAATTGCTCGTAATACTCACGTCGACCTTTAATTATGTTTATTCAACTGCGTGAATATTTTAATTGAATTTTAATATAACATGTGTTTTTGTTCATATAAAATGTATGTTTCATATCGATATTTCAATTAAAGCAACATACATGTTCTAAAGTTATATATATATATATATATATATATATATATATATATATATATATATATATATATACATACTCGTATATACATATATACTAGTATAGCCCGTCATAATTGACGGGAAAATAGAAAGAAAAAAACCTGTTTATTGGTTTTTACAACACAATATATTTAAACATAAAAAATACCTAAGAACGAAACTTAATGAATTAAACTTGAAACCCAAGAGCTGACAAAGCAAACATTCCCTCGTCACCATAGATACTCATCACTTTATCCTGCTAACAAAGTGGCGAGAATTTTGGATTTTTATGTGTTATATATATATATATATATATATATATATATAAAACCACAGTTTAGTCGTAATTAATCAATGTTCAATGCAACTTATAACGTAATGTTATGAAATATTTGTTAATTTAAAACACAAATTGTGCTACATCTATTGTGTGAAAAGTTTTATCTAAGCTTTTAGTAAATGACAGTGATGCTTCTTGAAATGAAAATAAATTGATGTTAATTTGATGAACAATACTCTAGTTTAGTAATTAGCATTGTTTTGATTAAAGTTAAATTATTGCTTCATTTACTTTAGTGCTTTAAATAAATTGTTTTCTTTGTACATTTTAATTTTTTTTTCGTACTTTTCTGATATTATTTGTTATAAAATTATTAAAATAATAATATCTGATAAATATATGTGAAGTTTTATAAAATGTATACATTTGTTTTTTTATATATATAAAAAATTCAACAATGTATCATAAATAGCAATAAAGAAATTCAATTGAAAGAGGTATGTACGAAGCTACTACCAGTGAAGTAAGAAAGGAGTATATGAAATAAAAAATTGGAAAGAATAATAACATTTAGAGAAGTAAAGTAAATATTGAAGATTAAAAAGAGATTGAAATACTTTATAGACATGCAGTCCTTTGCCCAGAAGTAAAAATATAAATGAAGAAAAATTATAAATATTACTTTTCTTTCAAACTTTATATATATATATATATATATATATATATATATATATATATATATATATATATATATATATATATATATATATATAGTGACGATCGGTAATAGGAATATTGAGTGTAGGGAATAGTAAAATATTATGAAAACACTTTTTATACAATGACTATTCTGAAATTTGAAGAATCAAAATCATCAATTTTAACTAAAGAACAAATTATTTTTTATCTGGTAAGTTTAGATGATATCTGTGGATTTTATTTAAATAACGTTTTCCAATTTTTTTTAATTATATCTTTTCATGAATGAAACACACGAAAACTTATTTTTTGTTCTTAAATATCACAATAATTTAAAAACAAAATTGTGTGTTGCTCTGACAATGGTAGCAGAAAAATATTTTGTTAGATACTACATCATGCGTGTATTTTATAAATAAAGAAGGGGTATAGTAAATGCAAGTATATATGTTATCTTTAAAAGGCAGGAACCTTTAATAAAACATGAACTACCTAAAATAGGGAATGCGTTGCATAAATGACTTTTTTAATATGATAGAAAAATGATCACGTTTTTTTTTCGAATTCTAGCCTTGACTTTTTCAATATAAGTGTCATTTCATCGTGTTCATGTTAATTTCACTTTAAAGCACATTTTTCGTCTCCATTTTAGTAACATTGACTTTGATTTTATTATAATTTTTTCTTCAAGTTGGGCTCTTGATTTAAATATGGAAAATAAACAAATAAGATCAATTTTTTGTACGAGTTCAAAACGGGTGGTAAAGTAACGGAAACTGCTCTTAAATTAAACGATGCTTTTGATGTGGGTCCTGTTAAGGAACGTACGATGCAATGATGATTCCAAAAATGTTATGCTGGGGACGAGACCCTTGAAGATGAAGAAGGCCGTGGGCTTCCTTCTTGGCTTCATAATGACTAACTGAAGGGATTATTTAGTACAATCAGAACCACGCACAACAATTTGAGAGCTTGCACAATAGTTAGACGTTAGTCGTTCAACAGTTCTGGATCATTAAAATTAAAACCATTTGAATTAAAAAATATACATGGATTTGAAGGTCGTAAACCGCAATTATTTTTCTACGAAAATAATAAAATGAGAAACTCATATAACGTATTATAATCAATAAGAATTTGAAACATAACCCCAAATATTTAAATGAAAATTAAAACAATTGACTTCTGAATTTAATTTAATGTAAGTGACCGATGGCTACGTTATGACAACCCTTATTAATATCCCTGGTTTTATTTCCTGTCTACACTAGAAAGCATGTAGTTTATTTATGTGTAACTACCGAATAAAAGTCTTTAAAGATTTATAGTAATTCATAAGTGAATGGTAATTCATAACTGAATAGCAAAAAACGCAAATTCTTAACAATATAACAGCAATTTTCTAAATAACATAACTATATGTCTTTAATATTGACTCAGTAGGTTCCTACATTTTTTATAAACAACAAACACTGAAAGGAATATGAGTAGCTCCAATATATTTAAAGTATCTTATAAAAACATTAAACTACAATTGTATCATAAAACTTAATAGTCGTAATAAACTTACCGACAGTTTATGCATTTGTATGGGTTGGAGTGTAATGGCTTCGAAGCAAGCTTTAGAAACTATAAATGTCTTGTAACAAGAAATATTCGAAAGTAAACATACATTTTCGGTTTAAAATAATGATATTTTGAAACACTTCTAGCAATGAAAAATGGTTTCGAAAAAAGTATGTTCGTTCAAATTACTAACTACTGAGCTTTTTAGAGAAAACATAGAACAAAAAAAAAAAACAAATAATCGTGTAGCAAACCAATATTGATAGGCACCTACAAATACCGATTTAGACATGATGTATACTAGTAAATACTGATTTTCAGGAGAACGAAACTTTAAATCATATAAACTTAGTTTCAGTTCAATAAGCAATCAGATATATCAGTGTTAGTAAGTTATAAATTGAACTGATCAATAGTATAATTGTCATTGTAATCGGCACCATCCTAGTAAACCTCAACCTTATTAGAACCTTGTAAGGAAAATGTAAATTCTCCTTATACAAGCCATATTTGGTTTGTATAAGGTGAGGGTGAGGGTCACTATCATACATATATGGCCGTTAAGCCTATAAAATGTGACCCTCTTTAATGTATGAGGATCATATAAAGTCACTTTATATGTATTGTAAGAATAAGGTATATGTATATATATATATATATATATATATATATATATATATATATATAAAAGCTCGTATAAGGATTCTGATCCTTATATGGATTGTATAAGGAGTATATAAAACGTAATACGGAAGATATAAGGTTGAGCATTATTAGGGAATTAGAAATTGGATGAAGTTATTGTTTCAAAATGTCGTTATTTCAACAGATTTTTATAAAAAGAAATAAAATAGAATTGAGAAATTATACGCTACCATTCCAAACAGTACACTTTTGTAACAGTACTAATACTTAAAATATACAAAATGATAATAAATGAAAGTCATTTTAAGGGCAGACAAGAAGTATAGACAAATATTTTAACAGATTTTTATTTGATATTTTAAAATATTTAATCCTTTTAAATATTTAATAATAGTTATAAGTAGCAAAAAGGTAAAAAATATAATTACATGTATATATATTTATATATATATATATATATATATATATATATATATATATATATATATATAAATAATTTTTTACATAAAACGAGGAAATTGACGAAATTAGCGATGATCTTGTTGACACGATATAGAAGGCACTTATATTGTTTGTAACAGTAGATTACATCTTCGTTACTTTATATAGGCGATTCAATTTAGGTTTCAATATAATAGTATTAAAAAATCGCAAAAATTAAAAAAACCTCATATTATTTTTTATTTAGTATTTCAGTTCTATTGCATTTTAGTATTGAATTGAACTAAAATACCAAATATTAGGTCGGTAGGAAAATAATTACGGTTTTTGTTATGAATTTGAAGGTCACACACCGCAATTATTTTTCCTACCAAACAAATAAAAAGTAACATATTTTTTTAACTTTTGCGATTTTTTAATATTTTTATGTGGAAGCCTAGGTGTACTCAGCTTATATTTTGTACTTTGTAAAATTATTCAACATTCATTACTATGTAGCAATATAAAATTCTGTCAACATGCAAAAGCAAACAAATACAAGAATCGAAACCTAAAACTAAAGTACTTAAAAAAATAATTCTTGCACAATTTGTCTAAAAGTACGAAAATCATGGATTACATGCGCGTATATACCAATTTCGTGGATACTTCTATAGTTTAATATTTTTTTCACAGGTTTTATTAACTTGTTCTGTAGAAATTGTTTCCAGATTCAAATATGCCTTCATATGGATTCCTTTTTTGATGTCTTAAATTTGTTTCTGTGGCTTTTAATTTTTTCTGTTTATTGTGTAACATGTTATCTAACATGTGTACCTGCATAACTGTTCGCACTAAATATCGATTTTTTTTATAAACACCATAACTTTTGTACATTTTTCAGCAACTATCTGTTTCGAAATAATTTCATATTTTTATCTTAGTAATAATTTTGCTTTCAAGTACTATGAGTCTAACACCAGATACTAATAACACTGTCAAACATCAACTACATTCCGCTATCCAATATCCATTATAATAAATGTTTTCGAAAATTTCTTCATTGGAAATCAGTTGCACTGTTTGTAATAATTTATCAATAATTTCAGATGTTTCATTTTAAATCTCTATTTCATCGTATAACAGATAAGTTGGTAGATTTGAACAGATTCTGTCAAGCTCTCAACAGAGTAAAAATTGTTTCACATAAACGTTTTTTGAAGTGAAACTTTTATAGACACGATAGGGTAAATTTATTCGGGCCAGACGAAAAGTGAAAGGCTTCCTTAAACAAGAAGCAGTATGTGGAGTGAGAGGGAAACGTTTCTACTCTCTCTACCTCGTATATGTCACTCATTTGTACAGTGGGTACTGCCCGTATGCGTAGTGTACGCTGAGGGCTTTCGCAGTATACTACGTATACAGTGTATTTATGAAGCGTGATTTTAGTTATCATGAGCAAAAGAAATCATTCTTAGAGTAGAATCGGTGGATAATGATGAATAAAGATTAAAGTATTTATTTTAATTACGTTATGTTTACTCAATTTACATACCGCATTACCATCTTGCAATTCTAATATCCTAAAACTTATTCACATTAAGAAAAATTAACAGTTTTGATATTTAAAAAATGATGATAAGACGTTGCACTTTCAACGCGTGAGATTTCCATGCAACATTTTTTTTTCTCCTAAAAATATATGTCCACAGCTAAAAACACATTCAAAACACAGTCAATACACACATACATATGAACTGTATGAAAAGATGTAAACGCAGCAATGTCTTTTCTATTGCAAAATCGTCCTTTTTTGGCAACAAAAATATTAGTGCAAAACCATTATAAGTGAGAATAAATCATATTGGTGAGATAATTTTTATAAACGTTTGTAAAAACTGATGTAAACGTTATTTGTATTACTACATTAATTTAACTCTGACATAAGAAAATAAACTACTATTTAAAATAGAGTTACCAGTTTAATATGATTCTAAATTTTCAATATTTAACCGAAAACATAGAAAAAAAATTAAACAAATACGACAAATTTTAAATAATTTGATTTTTGGACACTTAACATTATATATCTCCCTGTAAGCATCGAAGAGAACAAAATTTTTAACAGTATTTAACAAAAGAAATGTTTGTAGCATTGTTTATATAGAAATGCTTCTTAGTATATATTTAAAGTTGATATATTTGCTGTTATATATTGAGCATGCAATGTGTTATAGTAATTTTTGATTAAAAAAGTTTATATATATATATATATATATATATATATATATATATATATGTATGTATGTATGTTGTATATAAAGATCAAGAACATTTAAATTTTAATTGTTATTTATACTATTTCTTGTTGGTAAGTAAATCTAGTAATATTTATAAATATTTTAATTACTTTCATTTATTTATATGAAAAGTTTCTTTACATAGCGTGCTTATAATAAATGTTTTACATTCATTATTAATTGTGAAAGTGAATTCAGTTGACTTTTGATTGATGTATTATTTTTAGTTGAATATTAATCGCAGTTTTAATTTATATTTTAAAAATGTTGAGAATGTATATATGATGCATATATATATATATATATATATATATATATATATATATATATATATATATATATATATCTACCGACACAAATGATTTAATAGTAGTGTCAGAAAATTGTTTTATTTTATTATAAACTTTAGAAATATTAAATAAGAACATGGTAAATACATGAAATGTTTTCATAATATTTATTGAAAATTATATAATCCTGTTGTTTTATCGAACTTATTCTTTTTTAATATATTCATACCATCAAAGTTCAGTCTCAAAATTAATTTTTAATTATCTTATGGTCAAAGGTTAAATGTATGTTTATATATATTTATATATATATATATATATATATATATATATGTACATTTATGTATATAATATATATATATATATATTTCTGTATTCGTTCAGATATTCTAGACAGAGTTCTGATTTGATGTCAACCACTGTAATTGAATGAATGTCGAAGCCATTTTGAAAATAATTTTGTGAAGTTACTATTTCCTTAAGTTATTCTGAATAGCTTCATATTATTTTCCAATAATTCTAGATTCATCCTTCTAAAGATATAAACTCTGAATAGTCTGAACTAATTTATTGTTAAGAAAATATTGTTAACCGTAAACATGTATTATTTTCTAGTTAAGGTCAGTCAACCGTTTCCATTTTGAAGTAAATTGATTCGAATTATAATTCATGAGATTATTATATGAAAAAATGTATAGCGATGTGAGTGCGATTGTCATTCGAAAGTTTGTCATTTCTGATGTCCCTTTAATTATTACTTATTAACGAATATCTTTAAATCTTCTACGATATGTTTAATATGTCAACTTCAAAGGATTGGTTAGAATAAATGTAAAATACTATTTTTATTTAGCTACTTTTTAAATTTATTGAAAGTATATACGAGGTCAGACAATTAAGTAATGCGACAAAATTCAAAAATCGAGTATATTTAAAAATTAAGGTACATCGCTGCGATCCCCTTCAAAGTAGTCCCCTCCCGCATCTATACACTTATTCCAGCGAGTTTTCCAGTTTTCGTAACAATTCTGGAACACTTCTTGTGGGACCTCTCCGAGTACCCTCGTCACAAATTCTTGGATATCTTCAACGGAGTCAAAATGTCGACCTTTGACGAATTTTTTCATATGGGGGAATAGAAAAAAGTCGCAGGGTGACATGTCCGGTGAATAGGGCGGTTGTGGTAACGTTGCGATCCCTTTAGACGCCAAAAACTGAGAGACACTGAACGCACTGTGACAGGGAGCATTGTCGTGATGCAGAACCCAAGTCTTCGCGATCTCTGGACGCACTCTGAGCACCCTTTTTTGTAATTTTTCGAGCACATTGCGGTAGAATACTTAATTTACGGTTTGTCCAGGTGGTACGAACTCTTTGTGAACCACCCCTTTGCTGTCGAAGAAGCAAATCAACATGGTTTTCACTTTGGACTTGCTCATTCTCGCCTTTTTTGGCCTTGGTGCTCCAGGGGACAGCCACTGTTGGCTTTGTCGTTTAGTTTCGGGGTCATATTGAAAGAACCAACTTTCATCACCAGTAATAACTCGATCGAGAAGAGTAGGATCACTTTCAACCTGCTCGACTGCACTTTCAACCTTCCATTTTCGTGACATGCACTACTCGCGCGTTGTTACAAAACACTAAACAGCTGGCGAAGAAATGATCGTACGAGGGTGGTCAAGGTCTCAATCGAGAGAGTAGGGATCTGCTATTACGGTGGCGGAGTTACAGGTTCGCAGTGTTACCACAGGCCGAGAAAAAAAATCGGTCGCATTACTTAATTGTCTGACCTCGTATGTATATATATATATATACATATATACATATACATAAATATTATGAAACAATATGTTTACAGAGTTTTAATGTGGAATTTGATGGTGGCGTAAGCATTAAATATTTAATCTTTCAACAAAATCTGTCCGTCTTAATGAAATCAAACAAAGAAAAACCGCCAAAAATATACTTTTATGAACAAGTAATCTTGTAAACGACAGTGGGTTTTATTAAAATTTCTTATATATTTTTTTCCGTAAAGAACATCATTAATCTGCGTTTAGTATTTATCAACACGATTTATTATAACCATTTTTTATATGTAAATAAGTAAATATCTCAATGAAAGAAGACTAATGCTCACTGACACGGCCAGTCGATCTCTAGTTTATGAACCTGTCATTCTATACTCTGACGAAAATAAGAACAAAAAAAAAATAATTTAATTACATAACTGGTAATAAATTAAAAACCGTAATCAGCTTCATTATCTTCTCAGACAATGATTAATATACGAACGAGTTAAACGTGCTGAGTTGGGGTTACAGAGGATCACGAGATTCCCCGTTCCAATGTAAACAAAAAATAAATTAATAAACTCTTTCGATACGGAAAACATCTCATCATATTTTTCTTGCCTGTCTTGTATTTAACCCATTTTTTATACTATGTGAATACTATATGTGTATGTATATATATATATATATATATATATATATATATATATATATATATATATATATATATATATATAATATGTACTCATGTATGTATCTATGTATATACATGTTTGTTATGTGTTTATTGCATATCGAAACATTTTGTATGAATTTAAATTTATTTGTAGCTGTAGACAAATTAATTAAAATTTTAATTTTAGAGTTTACTCATGAAAGTATCAGTTGTGTGTAATAATATCATATTGTGTAATATTCCATAAAAGTAACTTTCATTTTATCTTCTGGCAAAAATAAATTCTTTATAGTCAGGAATGACATACACTTTAAGATTAATTTATGTGTGTATGTGATTATATGTGTGTGTGTATATATATATATATATATATATCGTTTTCTAATAGGGATGTATTTTTTTAATTTGATATAAAACGGAATTTGCACCGAAATTTAAAGTTTTTTTTATTGTAAGTAATAGTTGGGAGGGTTCTATTTATAAATGAAAAATAATATTATGTAATTCACAATCTCGCATTTCGTTACAAGTAACCATATTTTTGTTAAAATTTTCAATAACATCCCTACACAACTGGGGCTCTATATCATCAATTACTCTTCGATTTCACCTTTTAGGTCGGAAGGTCCTTTTAGGTTGTTTTAAGATTATTGGCTCAAAGAATGTCTCCATTTCTGGAAATAACGCGACCAGGAAATTTCGTCCTTAATAAATCAATAGTTTCACCAACTGTGTGGCTTGTTGCACCGTCCTTTTGGAATCACATATCCTCCAGATTAATGTCATCCAATTGTGCACAAAAAAATTGGTTATCATGTTTCGGTATCTTTCTCCATTCACAGAAATCGCTTCACCAGCCTGATTCTCAAAACAGTAACTACCAATTACTTCACTGGACCAAAGTGTGTACCAAACAGTCACTCTTTTTGTTTGCAGTATAGAGTAAACCAAAACCGCTAGGGATAGATATAAAAAGAACACAAATTCATTGATCAGATATAGGTAAAGACCTTAAAAATAATTCAAAAATAAATGTTAATTTAGTTGAAGATAGAAAAATTATCAGAAAGAATTGTAGTGAAATAAAATCCAATGTTGAATACTCGAAGAGAATAAAATAGAATAAACATTATCATTGAACATAATGAAATAAATATAAAAGGACTATATATGTATATATATATATATATATATATATATATATATAACACATTTTCATCTACTTTACACGTACACACACACACACATATACATATATATATATATATATATATATATAGAGAGAGAGAGAGAGAGAGAGAGAGAAATAATGAAGAAGTAATTGATTTTATCGATTTAAAGAAAAACGCGTCAAAGACGCTGATTTTTTTACAACAGTGGACTTCATATATACCGTCCATTTTGTGGTTTCTAGTTTGTACATTTACAAGGCATAGACAATTTTTTTGAATTTTGTCCATATATATTTAAATCTCATGGAGAAATTAAATTCTTTTATTTTCATAGTTCTAATGTTTATAATAGGGAAAATAAATTATTTTTTAGCATATATTTTATCCTTTTCAAATGTAAATTCCTGTTGAAATGGACAGCTTAATTTTACACAACAAAATTCCTTTTGTAGTCGACCAACGTGTTTTATTATATTTAAAGCTGTCAGACTGGAAATATTTTTCATTAATGATCTTTTACTGAACATGCCATGATAACCAGCTGTTAAATCAATAAGGTACAACAGTAGTTTTATTTTCACTCTTAGTATCACTCTTTAGTGATGTTGATAAATACATGTGTCCTCTACTATCTATAATTCCATAGAGCTGTAAATAAGATCTTTTAAAATCAAATATTGATTATTAATTATGATTAACATATATTATATTTAAACATAGAGAGTTTTCAGAATTTATCTTTACCTTAAAAGTAGAACATGTAATCTTAATATATTACTCATGTAACTAATAGACGACATTGTTAAATTTCAAAAATTAGAAACGAGATGTTTGTATTTACGCATATTCGATTTATGACTATAAGAAATATTTGTTGTGAACACGATCGAATTTGGAAATTAATTGTAAACGAAAAGAGGCAATAAGTAGGATACATATTCAATCCAACAACAAAGTTTAAATAGCAAAACGTGCATGGCTCACTAAGCGACCCAGTATGTTCTTTGAGAATGGAAACCAGTTTTGTAACACAGTTTAATCATCAAAGGAATTTATTTAAAGAGCAGGAGATTGTATTGAAAACTAATTTTCAATGAAATTACATCTGTTTGTTCAAGTATTTGATCGATATATTACAATATATCTCGATATGGATATACTTTTTCTCGATTGAAACATTTTATTTTTATATATCTCGTTAAACTGCTATGTACTTTGGTGATGAAAATACCGTCGATTCAAATGTTTGGAGTCTTTGTTTTCTATTTTAAAATATTTTTATTAATTTTTTTATCTGATATCTTTTGCATTTGTTGAGAAACTTTAAATATTGTAACATACATTATTTTATTTTGTCGTGACATTTTCTATACATATTTATGTTAAAAGTATGTACAATATAAATTGTAATTTAAATATTTTTTTAGACTAAAAAGTTTATAAAATGTGCTTATTAGAATATGATAAACATGAAAAATATTTTTGCTATCAGTGAAAAATCTTTCAACAACTTTAAACAAATTGCATATATAGAAGCAATAGTCTGGTATAAATCAATGGCGGCATGAACTAAAATCCTGTACGTATTCAATTACATGTAACAATAATAAAGTTTCATTAATTTTCGTACACTTTGAATAATAATATCTTCACTAAACTAATAATTTTAATTTGTACTTAACGGACAGATATAGTATAAGTCAGTTTATTTGTTTACATTTATAATAATAGCAAACACATCTGCTTAAAACAGTAAATTCATGGCAGGGGTGTTTTTATTAGAAACAAACTTCAGCTTTTGCCAGTTTCCCGATTCACATTATTGCCGAAGGCTTTCATTGAAGAAAACAATAGTACGAAGGTTTAAGATTGCAATTCATTCTTCTCTTTTGTCGAATATTGATTTTTCATTCACCACTAACCTTTAATAATTTTCGAATTTAGTTTTCAGTTTAGGATTACTTTTATAAATAAAAAAAGAAATTGTAATTAACTAACCGAGTTGGCTTCAGACGGAAAACTGGAACTATTTAACTGGCTACAAAATATTTTGAGCTTTTTATTTTTGGTAAATCTTCTCTCTTTCTTTCTCTCTCTTTATATGTATATATATATATATATATATATATATATATATATAAGGAATTAATTTAAGGAACCTGGTTTATTGACACCGACTTTTACATAAAGGTGTATGAATTTCACCTCAGGTGTTTTAAAACTGGATGAACGCTTACCTCGCAGACATTTGTTTTATAAACCTTATTGATATCCATATCCGTATATATTTCTTCTTGATTACGTAAATCACAGTTTCGCCACAGTTGACTCATTAAGAGTAGTGGATGTCTAAGGTTTTCTCTGAAGTTCATTTGTTCTTGCATACTGTTCATAACACCGCTAACATTTCTCGTGTACGTGCAATTTTCTTCTTTTTCCAAAAATGTTCAAAATATTTATAATTAATCTATATATGTATATATATATATATATATATATATATATATATAAATAAACATAATTTTTCTATTAGTTGATCTCTTTCTGAGTCTCTTGTATTTCTTAATCCAGGCAGTATTTTTTTTAAAAGATATCTCTTTCTATATAAAAGTGCCTGAATAGGTTTATACACGAGTTTGTAACTTTAAAAAAAGTGAGTATACCGAGCTTTTAGCCTACATATTGTGTGTCTTGAATCATTAAGTATTCTTTAAAAGTCTATAAACCTGTATAGAAACACTGTTGATTGGTTTATTCAATTTTTTGAAGCTGAAAACATGTCACCTATAGATATTCATCGTTGAATAAAATGTGTATGGTAATTATTATTTGGATAAATCTACTCAAAATCGTTAGTAAAAAAAATAAGAATCTCGGTGATCTTGAGGAGGCGGATTTAAAGGACGAAGCTTATTCAGGAAGATATGTCGCGACAAATAGTCAAAGTTATCAATAACATGTTGGTTCTCTAATCATTTGAATACATTTTGGGCTACATACAGATTTGTGATCATTGTATGCTGAGAATGTTGAAATGAAAACTAAACGGCTTGAATTTTGTATTGAAATCTTTCAGTGATACAAAACACAAAGAAATGATTTTTCGTTCTATCTACTAAGGATGAAAACTGACTGTATCATTTTAATCATGAAGAAAAGCAGTAGATTTTGTATTATATACGTGACATGTTTCTCAGGCCAAATATATTAAGAATTAGGCACTCTGTAGTAATGTTATGTGGAATATCTTTTGGTATGGACTATGTGTTCAGTTGGTGGATTTCTTGGAAAGAAAATTAACTATAAAATCTCAATAATACCTTAAATTCTGAAAGTGGAGAAGTGTTATTTGTTTTATTCGGTGTTATTGTGATCTAACTGTCCTTTACTGTGACAATGCAAGACTACACACGTCAAAACTCGTCCGGGAAGTATTGAAGCGAGAAACTTTTAATATTGTTCTGAGCACCATCTGACTTTATCTTATTTCTTATACTACACTTAATGCCAAGTTAACGCTGTCATTATAGATTCGCTTAGAAAAACAAACACCAGATTTTTTCAATGACAGAATAATGAATTTGTTACACTTTTGAAAAAATGTATTGAAAATAGTGTTTTCTGCGGTGAAAAAATACACCATTTAAAGGTTACACTTCAAGATTTTTTTTTGTTTCATCTATATATGTTAAGCCTTTCAAGACATACGCATTTCTGTGCTTAACATTTCAGCCATCGTTGTATATATATATATATATATATATATATATATATATATATATATATATATATATATATATATATATATATATATATAAGTATAACAATTCAACGTGAATGAGCTCTTTGTAACTTATTGATTTATTTTCCCTTCGAGACTTTACGATCAGTTAGCAATATTTGAAGATGTTCCTATGTTCTGTACGGTCATCAAAAATGCTACAGAATTGCTTTATAAACGAGATAACGCTCAATCAACTACATTTTGTATTACCTGTTCTTGCGTGTCTTGATAAAAACTTCATGGATTTTTTTACTTTACAATTCGTGATCCCATTTTATATAGCAATTCTTTTACGATTAATTTTTTATTCAAAGTATTCTGAAGGTTTAATCAAGAAAGAATTGCAACATTTGTTAAATTATAAATTTTGGCACAACATAAACAATATTTCATTTCATTTAATGCTTTTGTATGTAGATATGTATGTATTTAAAAAAAATATAGATAAATATTTACGTAAAATAAAAATGTAACCCTTAGTATTACAAATACCTCTATTTTTTAAAAAATAAATATTTCAAACTATTACATTTATTTATTTTTCTACTTTTCAAATTATTAACAAAATTAAAAAAAAAATTAATTTAGTTTTAATTTGGATTTAATTAATCTTCATAAAATATTTCATGATTTTGATATTTTTTGCTGTTACATATTTCACTCTAAAAAGACAACATCGTACGGAATTACTATCCAAATATTTAGGTCAACAGTAGCAAATGTTTTACTAATTTGTGTATTAACCCAAATTAGTAAAATATTTGCTTCTTGTTCTTTTGTATTTCGATTATTGTAAAATCATGATCAATATGCTTTAAGAAGCTACTTAGAATAAAATATTGAATTATAATGTTTTCAAACATGCCATTGGTGCATTGGTCTAAATATGCAAATAAGAAAATATTTTTATTTTAGCAGAAACAATTTTCACGGAGTATTTGAAAGCACATTTATTTATATATTCTCTATACAAACACATTGTTGCTGTATTGTCAACTTAGTTATCAACACCAACATTAAATAACCAGAGCTGGCATCGTAGGTCTTCTACGAGGGGTGGTGAAAAGTTTTGACACGAGTTATAATTTTTGAAAGGGACTATGTATCCAAATTTTGGATATACTCATTGTATGTCTGAGTTATCATGTATAACTGCTTAGTGCATAAGGCTAGTTGCAATGGATTACATATGACACAAACAAAATATGGTGTGTTACAGATATTGTCAATGCAATTCAAACATCATGCCTTCATTGATTCTGTTACAGTTGAAAACATGTTATCTAATGTTATAATCAACGACTGAAGAATGTTTATAGTATTATTATGTGTACAAACTATATGTTATTCTGTAAAAAAATATGAATTTTGAATTTATCAATTTGATAAATGAAGTATGTTCAAGCAGAGCTATCACATAAAGTAATCAAATTCGTCAACGATATATTGATTATTTAATCGAGAAAAATCGTCAGTCAGTCAGAAAGAGTAGAACACATTTTAGACTACAAAAGGAGTTACGTTCGTTGCGTCTCACGAATGATAACCTCAGAAGTAAAAGTGAGTTTAGTCAACAAAAGAATGGCCAGTGTAGAAAAGATTCTAACTCAAAATTGTGTATGAAAAACAATTTCAATATTAATTATTTAAATACTTTCATTTTATAGACTTTTATAATATTTTTTTATAATTAACATTATAATAAATTTCATGCATTTAATTTTTAACCATACATCATTTTTTCATTAAATATAAACTTTTTGGTTTTTTAATTTCTTACTTGTTTTTTAGATATACAATTAACAAAAAGCAATGTATAAAAATATTCTATGATCTTAATTTTATGTACATACAGCACAAAGTAAAATCAATAATTTGAATTTTATTTTTACTTTAATACAGATTTCTGACCCTCAAACTTGCTTAATTGAAGTCATAATGATTATATATATATATATATATATATATATATATATATATATATATATATGTACATATGTATATATATATATATATATATATATATATATATATATACACATACATATAAATGTATGTATATATGCTTCTTTGTATTTTGCATTATATGGTAAGGTCTGCATATGACCACTGAAATGATGTTTCAGTTCTGGTGAATTTTGAAACTTTAGTAATCAAACTTAGTCTTTGATTCGCTTCTAAAATTCGAAACCATTAGGTACGAGATGTTAGGAAAGTAGAAACCATTTCGCAGAATTAATTAATTTACTAACGATGTAATTATTTTTCTTTGTTAAATTTATTTCATTGATATACATTATAACACTTGTTGGATTGGTACAGAAAATAATGTTTGATCATTGTTACTGAATTGTGAATTTAATGCATGTTTATCTAAAATTTTATAATGTAATAACGATTGTTTTTAGTAATTTCTTTTCGAAGTTGTTACATCTATTTACTAGTTTATTTAAATGGAATAATTATTGTTGTTTAATAGATATTTTGCAGTAATTGATTTTTAATCATACTATTTTTATCCATTCTTACCTATAATATATATTTATAAAAATGAACATCTGCCTACTTGTTACTCTGTATACTTTTATTGAGCTCAAACTTTGTAAAATTACCCTCTATGATCGTGCAGGTTACATTAACACATACTATCCGGGAAGTTTGTAAACTATCCCATTTCAAATATATGTCGATTCTTATTTAAATTTCCATATTATTGTTATTTTCACCTTAATATATAAATAAGAATGGACGAGTATTTGTCTGTGTTAACGTCTATTTCCAAAACAGCCGATTTAGAAAGTTAATCCTTGCTCTATATACTAATGGAAAAACTCATACTATGCACCTGGGAGATATTATTTTCTCTTTTCCATTTAAATGGACGTTGTTATACTATCTTTCTCTATAAAAAGTATTAGGAATCAAGTTGAATCGGTACAAGGATATATAAAATTGAGGTATGAATTTGTGTTTATAATAGATAATGCATGTTGAATTATATGCTTAACACATTATTCCTTTGAATATACTAGAAAAAGGACTCCAATCCATTCATTGCATTATATAGGCATCATAAAAGGGTTTAAATTGATTTTGGAATAGTGCGTTGAGTTCGAAGAAATAAAATACAAACATAAATTATTTCATGAACTATCTTTTAGGATTGAAAGAAGTTGTACTAGTTATAATGAGTAACAAAAAAAAGTATTAATCAACTTTTTTATAAAAAAAACACCAGTGAATAATCATTTACTTTTTAACATAATTTATTTTTTATCAATAAACGTACTCAATGTAGTTTAATTTTCTATTTTCAATATTCTATTCTAAATATAATAATAGTTTGAAAGTGTCGATAGGAACCTATGTCTTAGCCATTACATGTCATAAGTATTAACAGCAGCCTACATTATGTTTAATGATGCATGGATAAGATGCGTTTTCTATTTATACGAGGGGGGTTTGAAGAGTAGCTTGGTTCGTGTACTCGATGGGGAAGAGAGAGACATCTGATATGTTTTCATATACTTCCATCCCTTTTAGTAACGCATGTGAAATTGGAAGTTATTCCGCCATTAATTCTTCAACACAAGTGTTTCGTGCGAAAGTGCCAAATGGATAAAATCGGAATTCGAAGTGTGATTCAGTTCTTTTTTTTGAAAGGGTAAATAGCGAACAAAATCCATGAGAGGATATTTCCTACATTGGGTAAATTTGCCCTTCCCATGCAACCGTTCGTCTTTGGATGAATGAATTTAAACGTGGCAGAACGAGTATCGAATATGCACCACTCTCAGGAGGCCCGAAAATAACGATCTCGCCAGAAATCATCAATAAAGCCTGCGGTTAGTCCAACCAGTGAGTGAAAGTAATAGAGATAACAGAGGTTATAGGCATCTTTAACTAAGTGAACGCATTAATTGATATGAAAAAACTTTCTGAAAGATGGGTGCCGAATTTGCTCACTGCGGAGCAAAAACGAGTTCGTATGCGAATATCAATCGAATTCTTGGCACTATTTAGGAAGAATCAAACGGATTTTATGAGGCGTTTTGTGACCATGGATGAAACTTCGATTTACTATTATACAAAGAATCCAAAACGCAATCTAAATAGTGGACTGAACGCAGCGAAACGGCTCCGGAAAAGGCAAAGATGGGTCACTCGGCTAGAAAGGCGAAGACGTCAGTTTTCTCGGATGCGAAAGGAGTTCTCATGATCGACTATCTTCAGAAGAGAAAAACAGGCTCTGGCTAATACTAGACAAAAAATCACCTCAGCACTTTTGGAGATGTTGAAGGGAACGATCGAGGGAGAACGTCCTGGAATGACCAAGTAAAAGTGCTGTTTCACCATGATAATACACCGGCTCATTATATATATATATATATATATATATATATATATATATATATATGTATATAATATATATATATATATATATATATATATATATATATATATATATACATATGAGAAATTACTCATCATGACATTCAAATCAAAATCGTGAAAATAGTTTTGATAATGTAGCTAAATCCATTTTCACAAATGAATTATTTCTTTACCCTACAATCCACAAAAACCTTTTTCTTCAAAAATATTTAATGTATGATTATTGATATTTTTTATTGTTGATTATGCACATTTCGATAGCATTGTTATCATCCCTAGAAGGTTAAGGTAAAGAAGGTAATGTATAACATGTTTAATCAAAAACAGTGTGTGGTTTGCAGAGTGATGAAATAATTCATTTATGAAAGTCAAATTGTAATATGTTTTAAAATTAATTTTATTTAAATTTTAACGGAACAATAGGGTTTAATTTTAATTTTTATTCATAATTAATATTTTGTAGTTATTAGTAAGACACGCATTTAATAATATATTTTTCTGTTTATTTATAAACGTAAGCATACACGTATACAATATATATGTCAAATATTCTGTGGAGTGAGTATAGATACGTTTAAAAATAATACCACATAAAAACTACCTCTAAAGACGTGCCGAAATATGCGTACCAACAGGGGGCTATTTGATTTTCTGGTTTGAAATCGGTGGCGGGTCTATAAGGGTACAACCGTACCCCCTGTGTTAAATATAATGTTACACGAACAGCGACCCTTGTAAAGGTTTTTGTATCCGAATAGTGCTGTAACAATTCTTTTTAAGTACGCAAATTCGTTATCACATCTTTGTTAAATAAAGATACAGCATTTCTTTTATTAGTTCTTGTATATGTTCATCTTACATTTCGAAGTAAAGCAAAATGTTCAGTTATAGTAAACAGAGATAGACTTATCACGATGAATGTATTATGTCATATATTGTATCTTTTTTAGTTCCTCTGAACCAAACCAATCTTAAAAAGTGTTGTCTCCAGGTATTTCTGTTTAAAGAGGGCACACGAACGTTCAACATGTATCTATGTCACTTAGTAACTTACGGTAATCATTTCCCATGACTTTTTTCTAAAAAGGGGTGGTGGTTCAAAGGTTTTGTGGTAGGAGTCTTTTATACTGTACCATATGTTATGAGCGTAATAGTTCTAATCTGTGCGCTTGGAGTGAGCATTCCTTTATTGGATTATCCAGAACGCAATCTGATTATCAGATGAAAACTTTTACGTCGAGAGACTTCATATATCACTTCCGTATTTCTGTTATGTCACAGTTTTTTTTTTTTTTGAGCAACCGGTGAGAATAATCTGTGTAGAAATTCACGTGCGTGGACATCGTGATTAAACACGGGGGTATCGTTTAATAGCGATATCGTGGGTTCTATTAATTCGTGTTTGTGTTGTGTTTCGAGTGTCGCCCTATAATTGAATCATTTGTCTTTACGAATGACGCTAATGACTCTTTTAGAATGGTTGACATATACTGAAAAGATAAAAAATTGTACATTTATGAATCACACATTGAGCAGTTGTTGCTAGTTAAATGTGCCTGTTAATTAATTTTAATTAATTGAAACGTTTCTGTACTCATGTATTTATCGTGCTACATTTATAAATAGTTTTATGTGCGTTTATTAGTGTTTTTTTTGTATATAGTGTTTTTTTTTTTTGTAATTGATACATTTATTATGTCCTATTTTTCGAAAACAGTGCATTCGTGTATACAGTTTTAATCAAAGTGTTAATTGGATTGTGTTTATATTTGGAAGGTAACGCTTAAATAATTAATGAAGCATTTTGTTTCATCAATTATATATTTTTTTGTAAATCATGAATAATATTACTAAGAAGAGGAGTTTTAAAAAATATGTACATTTAGATAGATTTATATTTTTTACAGAAATACTATTATATAATTCTAAAGCACGCAATTTATTAGATTTTCAAATAATTTAAATAATTTATAGATAAATATTGAAATTGTATAGTTCATAACCACTAATCGTTTTGAACATTAAAGTAAGCAATTTTAAAATATAATTCTCAATTTATCTATGAAATAATACACTTTATAATACGCGTTTTTATTTTTAAGAAGTGACTTGGTGCATTGATTTTTTATTCAAAATAAGTTAGTTAAAGTTTATGAAAACGTAAAAAAAAACGAATAATATTTTGTTTTAATATAAAAATTAAAAGTGACATTTTATTTCGTACATTCCGATTTGATTATACAAACTATTGTAAATTTAAAAATTACAGCTGTTTAGAATGTGGCATTAAATAAGTTTGATCTCTTTTTAAAAAAACAAATTATCATTTAGTCAACACAAAGTCGCTATTAAATAGATCATCTTAAAAGCATATTTTCTCTTTTTTCTTAAAAAAAATATTTTATCTATTTGACTCAAATTTATAATCAATGGTACACTTTTTACTTTAAATTAAACTATTACAATATTAAAAACGAAATTCGAATTCAATATCTCATGTGAAATTTGTTTGAAAAAATAGAAAAATGTTAAAATTGACTCTGAAACGTATGATAATTGCTCAGTAAAAACGTTTTATATATATATACCGTGCATTATGGCATATTAGACGAGGTCGAAATTTATACATTTATCATATATCGGTCGTATAAGACGATCCTACATTGAACACCTCTTTCACATTTCATAATACAATTTTATATCCAAAATCGAAATGAGAGGAATTACATTTTCGATTTAAAATTTAAAAAATGAAATTCGGTAAATCACCTTGTTTTAACATAGTGTGTATTAAAACATCGTGCACGGCTTGTATCTAAAAGGTTATGGCTATGTATTTTATTTTTAATAAAAATTATTTAAAATAAATTATTCAATAAATTTATGTTGTATACCAAAATTTAAAGTTCTTTTTTTAAAAAAAAAGAATTTAATTTCTATATAAGGGCAATAAATTGTTCGTGTTATTTTAAGATTCCGTTTTGAATTGAGCGCAAATATGATTTCCTATCTTTTGAAGATTTTTTTGGGTGTTAAGGGTCACCTTACTTGCTGAAATATACGGTATATATATATATATATATATATATATATATATATATATATATATATATATATATATATATATATAATGTTTTGGAAAAATTGTAAAAAATGTATCACATAAATTATTAATTATATCGGTTTAGAATGATTACATTTCATTTAATTTGTTAACTTCTGTAAAAAAAACACATACGAGTACATTAGCCTAAATCTCTATTATACGACGTAGATAAATATTACTGTTTTATCTAGTTACCATTAATTTCGTGGAATTTCTTAGTTTTCGATAAATTGATAAATGGAATCCGATGATTTTTTTGATTTTAAAACCATTCTGTATTACTCAAATAATCTTGTGATCACTACAGTTCATATAAATAGACTCTGCCAATAGTCACATATAAAGAAATATAATTGCCATGTTTTGAAACATTTTTGATATAAAAAATGGTTTATTTTTAGATTCATTTCATGACAATAAACCATCATTTTCAGTGTTTTTTATTTTAATAGTTATGATGCAATGAAATATATAATAGACAAAAAGTTAAACACCATATTATTAAAATTCAACTTTTGCTTTAAGTAAATATTAAATTATTTTAATTGTTCTGCCAATATTTTTGTCTTCAGACTTAATGATTTTATATAATTTTAGTTTATTTTAAGAACATCATGGATATTTTTAGTACGCTTCAATTAATTACAAATATACTTTTAAAATCATGAACAACTTTTAACCATTTATAGTAGAGTCTCCTTTTATCTCCTGTGTAGAGTCTCCATAATTATTAAATTGCCATTATAATATTTTTTGATAATAATATAATATTTATATAATAATATTTTAATATTAATAATTAGATAATAATATAATAATATTTTTATCGTACAAAAAATTAAACTTAAAAGGCAACTGTTATTATTTAAAACCTGCTTTTAGAGTTTTATTAGCTTCGAATAATTCATGTATTCGAATTGTGTGTATCATTTTTAAAAGTACATAAACAAGAAACAAAATAAATGTATGTATTCAATATATGCTTAAAATAAAGAAAACTTTTTATTGGATTTAAACTATGAAATTGAATAAAGGAGATACGCAAAATCACCAGTAGATAAACAATATATATATATATATATATATATATATATGTGTATATTAAATGAAGAAGTTGAAAATGACAGCCGTATTGTTAAATTTTGTAAAATTTGAAATATGAAAAGAAAGAACTTTCTTCCCAATATCTCAAGCATGTTTTTAACTTTATTAATGCATGATGCTATTAATAACTTCATTATCTTTATAGGCTATCATTTTAAAGAAATGAAAAGATAAGATTTAATTTCTGTTCTATTAATCTCCTTTATCAGTCTATTATTATAATTTTAAAAATTACCATCAGCCAGGTTATACATCGTAAAGGAAGTAATTAAATTTTAAAAATGGATATACCGTTAATAGACTTCTATTCAGTTATTCTCTTTTTAATTATTCAATTCTTATTGTATTTTTTAAATTCAAATAGTTACCCTATTTCATTGTAATGCAATTAATAGACATTATTTTGTGAAAAATATATAAAATAAATAAAGAAGCAAATCTATCCATCAAGAAACGAATTCTGTGGATTTATATAAATACATTGAAATTAATTGAAGCTAATTTTTGTGAAAATTGTCATAAAAATATTAGGTTGGTAGGAAAATAATTGCGGCTTTTGTTTTCTGAATTCTAACTTTAATATTTTTCAGTGGAAATGTCATTTCATCGTGTTCATGTTAATATCATTTTAAAGTGCATTTTTCGGTCTGTATTTTTGTACTATCGAATTGGGTTTTAGTATTAATTTTACTTCAAATTGGGCTATTGAATTAAAGGTCAAAAAGGAGCAAATGAAAGCAATTTTTTGTATGAGTGGAACGGGTGGTCAAGCAGCAAAAACTGCTCGTAAATTAAATTATGCTTTTGGTGTGGACACTGTTCATGAACGTATAGTGAAATGATGGTTCCAATAATTTCGTGCTGAGGACGAGAGCCTTGAAGGTGAAGAAGGTCGTTGACGTCCTTCTTCAGTTCACAACGACAAACTGAAGACGTTATCTGAATCAGAATTACGCACAACAATTAGAGAGGTTCCACAAAAGTTAGGCGTTAGTCATCCAATAGTTCTGGACCAGCGAAAACAGCTAGGAAAATCCAAAAAAAAGAAAAAATGTATGTGAATTTGAAATTCATAAACCGCAATTATTTTTCTACCAACCTAATAGAAGTAAATATATATATATATATATATATATATTTCTATATTTGAAAATAGTATTAAAATTTATTTTAAAACTGTTTCGTAGAGTAATTCATAATAAATTTTAAGTGATAATGCAAAAAGAAAACTAATTGGTACCAAAAAAAATTGAAAAACAAATTATATAAATATGATTAATAAGAAAAGTAACAGTTCAAAGATTACATCTAAACATGCAAACTATCAGTATGCAAATACTTTGTACACCTAATCGGATAAAAGCGTCGTACATTCATCATACCGATTCGAAAAAAAAATTGAATAAATTTATGTGTTGAAATTTTTCCAACCCACCCTTTTTTCATTTAACTTCGCTATATAAGATCACCTGGATATATCTGGAGGGTGTAAACAATAGATCGTTAGTGGGGTGCTCACGCAACCCCTTCATAACCATGCGAATAGAATAGCTGTATACCTCCAAACGTGAATCAATTCATTTACCAGTGGGACGTAAACACGAAGTTGAAATATATATCAGCGTGCAACAAGAACAATTAAAACCGCAATTAGGTAACATCGAGTAATGATGTTAGATTATTCGATAGTGTCCGAATTGCATGTCGACGTTGTGTTATCTGTGCGGAAGCGTGCGAAGAGCATTTGCAAATTGATAAACAAAGGATACATTTCATTTCTGTACGTGAAGAATATCTGTTTAAGGTAATAGCGCAATACAGACAAGAAATTTAATTTCTGTATGTGTTTTAAAAAATCTGAAATAAACACAGCGCATTCATTATTTTTATATACCAGACTATTAATCAATTTTGAATACAGTTTGTATACACATACACATACATATATATATATATATATATATATATATATATATATATATATATATATATATATATATATATATAACAGTGTTCATTAAAATAAAGTCACTACATAAAGTTTAAAAACATCAAAGGAATTCTGTTTAAATTTAAAACTGAAACTAACTTACTAATATTTTTAATTGATTTTAACTGTGAGAAGTTAAAATAAGAACTACAAAACTAATCGAATTTTTATAAACTAAATGTAATAAACGAATAATAATAATTTTTGGTCATAAAAATATAGTTATTGCATTTTAATATTTTTCTAGTGGTTAATAACAAAAGGTTGTCAAATATTTAGTTTAAAATGGGTATTGTTCGATTAGTATCTAATTCTTTGATTTTTCTTTTTGATAACCTGTTGTTAATAGCTTATTATAGAATTAATTTTTTTCTAACAAAAAATATTGATCCCTCTACATTTTATATAATTTCTTACAACTCAATTTATTTCGTGTTTTTGCAATCTGAAAGATGAATTTAGATGGATTATATATATATATATATATATATATATATATATATATATATATATATATATATACATACATATATATGTGGGTGCGTGTATATGTGTGTGTAACTATTTTCTATTGAAAAAAATACAAAACAATACAATTTTACTAATATCCAAGTTGTTCATAAATTTAAAAAGAATGGAAAAAAGGATGGTTTTATTTATTTAATGCGTTAAATGATTCACAATATGCTTTTCAATATTAAACATGGTTTTTTATATAATTTTCATTTTAAATGCTATAGTGGTATTCCATTTCGTTATACAGCGATATTTCTTCTTTGAGTTCTTTTTTTAAATTCACCCTCAGTTATTCGTAAAGAACTATCTTCTGAGATTACTAATCTCAGACGATAAATTTTTCCTGGATTTGAGCACGAAAGCGCGATAGTCTATTAAGCCATTAGCCGATATTAAATTTAATAAGATAACTCAGGCTGTTGTCGGGGCCCTAGACGCCCCTAGGAACGGCTACATATGGGCAGATCTATGTCATATAAGCAGACTCGCTCCATCTAAAATTCGTGCAAAAAAAAAAGAAAAAAGATTATTAATATAAAGATCATTGAAATGTATGTACTAACTTGATTGTAAGATGATCATTTTTTTGATAAAAAGCTCATGAAATAACTGCCAAAAGAAAATATGTCATTTTGACATTATTATAAAAAACAATATTTATAAAAAGAAAATTTAACACATAATATTCTAATGAATAAAAAAATGAAAATAATATGCTTATTAAGAAGAATTGATATTAATTTGTTTAGCAAATTATCAAGCGTTTATTAAATATTTCGAATGTCGTATAGGCATGAAGAAATAAATTTTAAACAATTACAGAAAAGTACTCTGTCACATAAATTAAGTATTTTATAAATGATTCTTTATAAGACGCGTAAACATAACTACATATATTTCTTTTATTATTAAAAATTTCAATAACTCTTGCTACATTAATATAATTCTTGTACACCATTAACAAGTCTATGTCGGGCGCTAATTATCTTAGCTGTCGAAGCGCCCTAAAACTCCAATAACCAACCCAACCAACAACTCTATTTATACAAAAATTTGTGTTATTCTATTGTTCCATCAAAAATAAATTTTCCCGTTATTGTTTAACACATTTCTTACTTGCATTTAATTTTCATATTGTAATTATATTTTATTTAAGGTATTTCATAATATTTTTCTTACACTAACATTTGATTTCAGATTCGTGGAATTCAATCGACATTATTTGAAAATTTTCATCACTGAACTTAAACTGTGATGATATACTTCATTGTAAGTAGCCTTCTCATTTTATTTATTTATCCTTTTTTCATAATTACACACACATATACATATATACATATGTGTGTATATATATATATATATATATATATATATATATATATATATATATATATATATATGTATGTACATATATAAACTGTAATAAAGAAACATATTAATTTACAGAAATATATTCTGGAATTTTTTTGAAATAATATTTAGAGTGTCTTTGTTTTAAATATTTGTGATGAGTATCAACGAAAATATGCTTCTAGTTGTTCCGCTTTTTTCTTGTAATGAACCACATTTCTTTATTCTTATATTATATATTTTTCCAAATATTTTTATTAATTAGATGATTGTTGAGTTATTAACATATAAATTAGTGTATTTTTTATCTACATCTAAATAATAATTCAATTAGTCTCAAAGAGTATTTGATACAGATACGTTTTCAAATTTTTGTAATATTGTATAAAAACTATAGGATATAATATTTTGAATTAATTGTTACTCTCAAAGAAATGATGGTCGATTCAACTATTGATTATTTAAACGTATCCTGAATAAAATATTGAAAAAATCATTCATGTCACATATATTTTCTGTAATTTGTTCTTTTGTTTTTAAAGATCTTTTTAATCAGCCTTAAAAAGAAATAAAACATATTCTATATTCGATACAGAGAATAAGATCGGCCGAGAAAAATAAAAAGGTCACATCGTCCCTAAATACTCTGATTGAATAACGCGTTTATCGAATGGTACGTGAGCCGTAGTTCCGGACGAATGAAGGCCAAACATAGTAGAATTGTATTCAAGAGAGGAAGAAGGTATCTTTTCTTTTCTACTTGTACTGTTCAACACGCGTGCACATGTATGTGTGTGCATGTGAACGTGTGTGCGGTGGGATGGTACGTTACCTCTTCTATAACCCTCACCATGAGGATTTCAAGGGTTGATTGATCCACTTTGCCCATACATTCTCTCACGGGGCAGTAGTGGAGAGAAGGGTGGATTAAAGGACTTTGCCGTCTGATTGATTGATTGGATGTTGGTAGGGCGCCACTCAGAAATCAAAGTCGATCAGCTTTTCACATTTAATTTAAATTAATTCAGAGTGCTAATTAAATTCTGTGCAGCTTTTTTGTCGACACCGCGTCCGACACTCTAATATGACAGTTTTTCAACATTTGAATGTTTAATTTATATTGTGTGTATATGCTGTTTGGAATGATGTCACCTCGAGTGGTGTTATTGTATGTATATGTATGTATTTATCTCCGAGTGGATATCATTATTCAATTAATATGTAATTAACTCAGGTGTTTTCGTTCACGTAGTTATAAATAAAACATTTTTTTTATTTAATATTTCAATAAATTTCTTTCATAAATTATAAAAACTTGATGTTTATATTTATCAGCTAAATGTTAGATATAGTTTACAAATCTTATTACAAGACGCATTTTTAGTATTTTTAATATTATAAAAGTACGAAAAATCTAATAAATGTCAAGAAATTGATTAAATGTCTTTTTGTTATATTAGTTCTTTCTTAAATAATAAATATTTCACAGATTACTTTTCATCGAAAAATAACAAATATTTTGTGCATAAAATACTATTGTATACTGATAAAAAATCTTATTTTCAACACAATTGTATTTTTATTTCAATGTTTATAGTGTTCAGCTTAGTATTTGAAATAAGTATTTAAATATTAATAGTATTATTGAACATTTGAATATTGTAACGGATGTATGAGAAGGGTGTAAAAAATTAAGATAAATATATACTCGTAGATAAAAATTTTTGGGATTAATCTTTTTTTTTGTTTTAAAGATATATTTAAATTTGCAAATGATTTCGTATACTTTTTACTTAAAATGATGTTTTAATTTTGAATATTTGTACGTTTTGCAATAGGAAAATGTTACATTATTGAATATATTTGCATTTTTTTAAAAAAAAATCAGATTGTTTCATTTTTTTATGCCTACATTTCACGAACAGAGAGAAATGTATATAAAATACATTAAGATTTTCTGCACCATTTTAGGAAAATTAATTTATAATTCATCGAGTTTTGTCTTATTTCATAGCTCGAAAGTTCCTAATGTTGAAATATGGTAACATCAGAGAATCTGATAATGAAAGTATTATAGATTTTTACAACGAAATAAAAGTATATAAATTTGTAATATTTTCTCTTACATTTTTCTGCAGTATCTTGTAAACATTTCTCCAATAAACGTAAAAAATATCTTCGTATGAACTATGGATACATATTGATATGGTGTTGTGGTGTTCAACATTTTAAATGATGACGAAAACAAAAAAGAATTAATGAGGCTAAAAATTTATAGTTTTCCTTAAAGTAATACATATTTACTTTCATATTCATATTTAATTTATATGCATAAATTCCGTAATTAAAACGAAACTATTTTCTTTTGTTAAAGTCAAGTTATGTTTATGAAAATATGCTGTTATAATAATTAATTATTATAATGGTCGATAAAGAAACACAAACCATTTCTCTATTCAAGTTCAAAGATATGGATATCATTTGTCACTTACAAAACTTTTATTATTAGAAAAGTGCAGACATTCAAGAATTTCTAGTTTTAAGATTTTTTGTCTGCTATATTTTCAATACTTCTTTAATCCATTACTCTTCGAAACAAGTTTTTAAATAGGCACAATAAAACAATATCCCATAATTTAAATATTTATTTATACATTTGCATATTAATGATTTGACTATATAAATATAACTTACTCTCTTATGCCCACCATTCTATATCACACACGATAACAATTTATTTAAGATTGGCTGGTTATTAGAGTTTTAGGGCGCTTCGACAGCTTAACAACTAATTTAAAACTTTTAAATAATTTCATATATTAGCTTACTGTAACGATGTAAAAAATTGAAGAAACTCATAAAACAAATAAAGTAACACTAAAGTAGGTTATAAAAACTTTATCTGTAATCATTGACTCCATAACTATAACTCTTATCTATTAGGTTATTAAAAGAATAATTGCGGTTTATGACCTTCCAATTTATATATATTCTTCTCGTTTTTAATTTTCATAAATCTTTGAACTGTTACTTTTCTTATTAATCATATTTATTTAATTTGTTTCTCAATTATTTATAGTGCCAATTAGTTTTCTTTTTGCATTATCATTTAAAACATAAAAATTTTTATGAATTACTCAACAAAAAGTTTTAAAATAAATTTGAATACTACTATTTTCAAATATATATATATATATATATATATATAAATATATATTTCTATTAGGTTGATAAAAAAGTAATTGTGGTTTATGACTTTCAAATTCACATATATTTTTATCTTTTTTTATATTCCTAGCTATTTTAAGTGGTTTAGAACTGTTGGATGGCTAACGCCTAAATTTTGTGCAAGTTCTCGAATTGCTGCACGTGGTTTTGAGTCAACTAACGCTTTCAGTTGGTCGTTATGAATTGAAAAAATCAGGATCTTCTTCATCTTCAAGGCTCTCGTCTTCAACGCGACAATTTTAGAATCCCCATTTCACCGTACGTTCCTTTACAGTACCAAGAGCATCGTTTAGTTTACGAACAGTTTTTACTGCTTTACCACCCGTTTTGAACACACAAAAAATAATTTGAAGCAAACTAATAACAAAATCAAAATCAATCTTATGAAAATACAGACCGAAAATGCACTTTGATATGGTATTAATATGAACCCCATGAAATGACACTTTCATTGAAAAAAATGGTTAATATTCAGAAAAAAACCGTAATTATTTTCTTACCAACCTAATATAATCAATACGATACTGGTAAGATGGTGGTTATTTGAGCCTTGAGAGAATCCTATTCGGAGAAAAATAACATTTTTATTTACTTTTTTCAATTTTAATTTTGTTTTTTCTACTCTTTTATAATTTTTTATATATTATTTTAATATTTTACAAGCGAATTTAGTGAGCATGGAACAAATATATTTTTAAAAAGATAATACTTATTTCAGTCTGCGTCGCACAATATAATTAGTGTTGTACAATTAAAATGTAGTTATTTTTAAAATTAGATATTTCATCTTATGACAGAACATTAACCAATTAAAAAAATAATTTATATTTTCTTAACTTTCTCATAATAATTAATAATAATGAAGATTTTTTTTCACAAAATAATTATATATTCCTAATCCTAATCAGTAGTCATAATAAAGCTTCAAATTGTCATTTTATTAAAGTACACACTTCACCTCATTATAAAATTTTGAAACATAAAAAAATATAACTTTTTTAACAGTTAAAGGTAAATGAAGAACATATTTCGAAAAATTTTAAATTAATATTAAACCAAAAGTTATCTCTCAGAATAAATTTTTATATAAATTCAATATAAAGAGACTATATTTATTTGAAATATTATTAAATTTAATACACTGATTTAAATAATTTATTTATATAAAATTTTTGTTGATTTCTTGTAAATATAAGTTGAACAATTATTACTTCTCAAAAGTTTTTTTATAAAAAATATAAATTTATCTAAAAACAACATATTAATAAAAAGTGGACATTTGCTCTTCTATTTATCTTTTCAGAAGATTAATTAAGATAATAATTTAAATTGATTTATTTATATATTGTTCATCGTACTTATGTATAAACATACTTACACACATACTCATACATTGTGTGTGTGTATGTGTGCACGCGTACATACATACGAACACATTTTAAACTGAAAAGTTTTCTGAAACTATATTAATCTGTTCTTTAGAGACATAAAACAGACGTATTTATCGATTTTCAATCATTTATGAATACATTTTCAGCAAAAAAGTTTTCAACGACGCACATTATATATTTTCTACCTTTTGATAAGATACGATCTCGCAGAAAGCTCGCAATTTAGAAGTCAATTCATTACAAGCACGAACAAATCTAAAAGAAATGATGACTCTACTATTTCTTTTCTTCAATTCCGTTTCGTTTTTTCCTTTTACTCTCACGCACACACGCTGACAGACGCATGTACTACTCACACATACGCCAAAGTATAGTTCACGTGCTCGACCCCCAAATCAAAAATCCGTATTCTCCCGCAGTCGACGGATCGATCTACGACATGTATTCAAAATCTGCTGGGAATCAATCCTAGCAATCATCGTGCGAAACCGTTATGTCCAAAGTTGAACGTATAGGTGGGTGGCAGTGGCGGCGATTCTTACCAGTTGTTATTAGCTAACCAAGCATTAATTTGTTCTCGCGACCTCGTGAACTTTCCACATTCGCTCGCCGACGACGATATTGTACCGCTACCCAATTTTATTGAACGCTTCGGTTGGCCCTGCTGATTCGATATACCGGCGTTTTAATGTGACGCGATGGCAGGTTACGAGTTGGTATGTGAAAGTCTGTTCTTATTGAGCAATAAATGTTGTGAACTAGACACGTCGTCGCACGGTCTGAGAACGTTGCGTTGTAGATCAAGGATTTGGTTGAATTGTTGGAATTTATTTTTTGTTTTTATACTTTAACATAGATATTTTACATATATATATACACATGAATAATGAAAGTATATTTCAATCTCATATATTTTTCTTATTTTAAATTATTTTATTGAATTTTAATCGAATATTAATTTTTTACAGAAATAATTTGAGAAAATGTTTAAAAAGCAAAATATTAGTTTTGGTATCTTATCTAATGCCTAAATCTGTAGCGGGTTCAAGAGGAAGAATGTGAATAATTATTTCCTTAGCTATGTATTCCAATAATTAAAATATAAAATTTAGTTTAAAAATTTATAATAATGTTAAAACTTTCTTGCAAAACAGTTTCGCATTTAAACTTTATCAAATAAAATTTAAATATCTACTGATCATTCACTGAAAGTATTTATTTGTCTTAAATCTTAAAACTTGTAAGGTAAATCTATTAGTTCAAAAACTAAATCCACTCTATACCTGAATACGTAGAAAAATATAAAATTTGTAATTAATGTGAAAATGTTCTTCTTTTTATTTTTGGTTACAAAGATGAAGTTTGTTTTTATTATATCTGTGTGGTTACCATATATAAATGTAATTTATGACTACAAGATCCAAATGCAGAATGTTCGTAAATTAGAATACAGTTTTACACTTTTTATAGAGTACATGATTTGCTTGTCTAGACTTTCGATTGGACATTTAATTTATTATCGAATAATTAATGTCTATAATTTTCGATAGAATAATTAGAGTATATGAATATAATTGTGAATGTTTAACCTTTATTATAATATAAATTCATGATTTGTCTAGATTACTTTACAGTAAAAGTTATACATATCAATCTATTTCAAATATTTGTACGGATCATGAATGTTAGTGTTGTATTGGGAACTTCGACGGCCACATAGTTTAAATTTTGTCTCTTGATGGGGAGAAATAAAGATATGTCGATAGATTAATCAGTTACCTCTTTCAATATAAGTTTTTTCAAAGGTTACATGAGCTTCAAGAGCTTAAATCTTATATTAGTGATACTATTTATACCATTTTTTTGGTTTATAAAATACATAAAATAAAACAAACGGAGTATATAAATAAGGTATATTTTTGTAGAGAAAAACTGTTAGGACGTAGAAATTCATACTTATTAACTTACAAGAAAGTCGCTTCACATAATATGTATAAATTGTATTTATCTTAAGACATATTTCTACAAATTATATAGATGTAAGAAATAAACTTCTAAGTGTGCATAAATTAAATTCTGTGTATTAAAAAGAGATTTAAACTAGTATTTTGTATATAGGCGACTCTCCAAAAAATGTAAAAAATCAGATTAATATATAATGATCCATAGACTGTGCTTGCATGATCTTGTTTAATTAGTTTTTTAGTCTATGACATTTGCAGTTTAATAATAATTAGTAAAAATTAGGTATACCAACATAATTCGGAGAACTTGCTAACGAGATAACATATTAAGTGACATTATTGTATCCCATTTAGATTTATTTTTTTTTTGAAGATCAATGAGATTTATACTTGAAATATGAACAATGAAATTTTGTATAAAGCTGTCAGGTATGTTATTTGGAAATGTTTATTTAGGCAAGATAAATCTATAGATGTTATTGCAAGATAATATTAGAATATTAATACAAATCTATAGATTTATCTGGAGACAAACAAACAAACAAATTTATATATATATATATATATATATATATGTGTGTGTGTGTGTGTGTACAAACTCTAAAATGTAAGAATGACTATTAGAATAAGTCGTATTTGCAACAATAGCATCAAAAGTAATCCTTCTATCGAGTAGCCTGGTTAACCTAACTTTCCTTCCTGTCACCTCAAATTACAAGTGGTGAACGAGGCTCTGAACTCGCATTTCGAAAATATTCTAATAGTTATTCCCATGGATCGGAGATTTTCACTAAATTATTGATCTTTTTGTGAACCCCATCTCATCGATAAAACTAATTCTCAGATATAAACTAGTGGAACCTAAAAGTATACACGAAGCCAAGCTCCAAAGACACCAAGCTCTTAAACACAACAAATTTAAACATTTCAAATTTAAATTTTCGAGGGTGATAGATCAAATCTAATAGATATAGAATATTGAATAATAAAATAGTTATAGAATAATAGAATCTTGGAAATCATTGAAATTCATGAGAACTGTTGTAATACTAGTACTTTGTTATACATGATAATATTTAGTTATATTCGTTTTATTTGCTAGAATTAGTAAGATTTCAAATAAATCTCAAGTAAAGAATAGATGTAATAAATATAATGCAAATATACAGACAAACTAACACACAGGCATACACACACAGACATTATATATATATATATATATATATATATATATATATATATTTAATTGATAGACATTTCCATTAAATGAATACTTTCGTCTGCAATAAAAGCACTGATTTACGTATACTTTAATAGCTTTCGAACAGATCTGTACATATGAAGTCCATTTCCTTCAACGAACGAAAAGCGACTATTTAATTATAATTGCTATATAATAAAACCGATTGTTTTAACCATAAACCCGCAATTAAATTATTAGCAATATCTTGAACATTAACTTCCTACTAGACAATTATTTAATATTGCTATTATACTACTAAGCGTTTCTGACTAGAATAATTAGTTTGATGATGTCATAAAACTATCAACGATATCTACCTATTAAGTCGGAATCAACTTTGTTACATTCTTGTGACTATAGCCAAAATTATATGGTTTGAAATATATATATATATATATATATATATATATATACAAACAACTGAATTCATTAACAGTCGACTTAACCTGAAACCCACGAACAGTCAAAATACTGAGTTGTTTCAGTCACATTTAGTTGTAAGTAACTATTTTCTATTAATGAAACTAATGAATGAAAGATATTGGGAATCTTTACGAGATTGGTATTATATATATATATATATATATATAAAAGTAAACAATTAGCGTACTTTGATTAATTCTTGTATTTATTCACTTTATAATTCGGGCACAAAAATCAACTTGGCGAAAAAGATAAAGAAGACGTTAAAGAAATTACTAATTATCTTGTCAATACTACATAAAGACATTGACAGTTTTTATAACAGTAAAATGTATATTTTTGATTCCAAATGCATAATAGTAAATATCATATACTAAACATATACTGTAATTTATTAAAGATACAAAAATCATAAATTATAAATACATATACCGACCTCGTAAATACTTCTACTGTATACTACGTTATTCAGTCATATTTTTCTATTACTGTTGGTGAAAAGAGAGGAGTGTACTTTATAATAGTAGCAACAAAGTTTATATAAAAAGGTATTCTCATAATAATGAAGCAACAGAAACAAATAGTATTCATTTCAAAATTAATAAAAAAATGAATTGTATTTATACCAAATTAACACAGAAAATAGGCGTCAGATTAGATAACAAAATTAGAAATAATATACAAAATATTTAGAGTTATTTGGACGTATAAGTACTTGAGTGATAGAAATATTCTAGAACTCTCGTAGAAGGGAATTATTAGACAATAACATAATACAGAAATACTATTACAAACATTGAAAATAAAACACAGTGTAAACGACATAAATGCACCTACTTTCAAGAATTATAGGAAACCCTATAGACGAGAACATACGTGAGGCATACAAGATTATACACATCGCCGTACGGATAAGAGATATGAGACAACAGAGGAAAAAGTATTAAGAGAATAAGCAACAAAACATTACCAGATAGCTAGGAGACAAACTTCTAGTGCCAAAAAGGGCGTCTGAAGTATTGAATGTTAAAAAAATGGAAGATATCAAATAAGAAAACAAATTTTAATGAAAAGTTTGTAGATTGTTAAGAAGTAAATGAAAGGAAAATAAAAATTAATTTTGTATTTTGTTAAAATATTACTTTGAAAAGTCAAGCAAAAATATTAAAAACATCTTATAAAAGCAGTATGATTGTAAATTGCAAACAAATCATCATTATATAAAATATACATATATATATATATATATATATATATATATATATATATATACACACACATATATATATATATATATATATATATATATAAGTGAAATTAATTTGTGTAAACAAACTTTTATCTCTTAATTATTTTAATACACTCATTCACTAGCTACACTAGAATACTTTTATATTATAATTTATATAAAAAAGTGTATATTTTCCTAATTCGAAATACAAAATATATACGAAAAACATCACGACACTCATCGGAGCTTTTTGGAAAATTCTATTGTAAAAGTATTAGGTGACAGATACCAACACTAACTCCTTTATACTGCCGCGAACAAAGAGCTTTCAGCTTATACGTCTTATGTGGTGCGAACAAGACAATAGAAAAGACGAACGATATCGAAGAAGCGATAGTGGAAGAAAATTGTGTTTTATGGCCAGTTTACATTAATGCTTTAACGACGATTTTATTCATGAAAAATCCACTTGTAGGCAACGAATCAAACACAGCATGTGTTTTGTTATGGATTTAATTTGGGAGACATAAAAAATGACTTCATATACTTTATGATGTTTTCACATATAAAATCTTGATTCACAGATATATATATATATATATATATATATATATATATATATATATATATATATATATATATATATATATATGTGTGTATATATATATATATATATATATATATATATATATATATATGAAACTTATTAGTACAATCAATGTTTCTGAAAAGATATTTAATAATAAAAAAATGAATATACAACAGATTTATTAAAGTGTAAAAATAAAATATAAACTAAGACAGTAAATATAATACACCATAAAAGGTTATACATGCTTCTCTCAGAGATTTTTTTCTATTACTTCTTCTCTCATAAAAAGATTATTAATATTATTATCGCACACTAAGTTATATTAGACATAGAAACAACTTTTTCAAATATATAAAATTGAAAATAAATAAAATATGAATATCAGTTTCCAAATCGTGAATAATTAAAATTATGAACTAATAGTTCTATTAATTGATATTACACATGTTTATATATAAAAAATGATAACGTGAACTGAAATAAGTTTTAAAAATAGTGAAATTATAAAACGTATGTTACACACATACCTTGTCGTATCCTTAAAATCAAGATATACAAACAAATGGGTAGGTAATCGAAAAATTCATATAGATGATATTTATAATTATAATATGATCATGTATATTATTAGGTTGGTAGAAAAATAATTGCGGTTTGTGACCTTCCAATTCATATACATTTTTCTTTTTCTTGATTTTTCTAGCTGTTTTAATTAGTCCAGAACTGTTGGATAACTAACGCCTAACTTTAGTGAATGTTCACGAATTTGTGTGCATGGTTCCGATTCAACTAACGCCTTCAGTTGGTCGTTATGAACTGAAGGATGCCTGCGACCTTCTTCATCTTCAATGCTCTCGTCCGCAGCACAAAGTTTTTGGAACCACCATTGCACCGTACTTCCTTTACAGTACCCACAGCAAAAGCATAATTTAATTTACGGCAGTTTCTGCTGCTTTACCACCCGTTTTGAACTCATACAAAAAATGGTCTTATTTACTTGTTTTCCATCTTTAATTCAATAGCCCAATTTGAAGCAAAATTAATAATAAAACAGAAGTCGATGTTACCAAAATACAGACCTAAAAATGCACCTTAAAATGATATTAACACGAACACGATGAAATTACACTTTCATTGAAAAAAATAAAGGTTAGAATTGAGAAAATAAAAACCGCAATAATTTTCTTACCAACTAAATATATTTGTGATTAAGTTCATATTTTGTTTAAAAAAAAAATTACAAAAATTAATTTATTTTACTACACAACTAAAAGATTTAATCGTTTTGTTTTATTTTGTACATATTATTCATAGTTATTCAGTTAACATGTTAAATATTTCTTGAGTTCGTGTTTTTATAGTTGTTCGTCAAGTCGACACTAGTCCTTGAATACACGAATTCTATAGTGGTTCTAACAATTCAGACAAAAAATTCTTAGTAATGAGTATTTAGTATTAAGTATTGAGTTTATTAAAAATAGAAATTTTAAAGTGTTTTCTAATCTGGTAATTAAATAATATGTAAATCACGTTACAATCATTTCAGTGTAATTATACTTTTTAATATACTTTTATTTGTATTATATTTTTAACGAATTCATTTCTAAATAACATTGAAACAGCCTATTTGGCAGTTACTTATTTGTAAGTAGTTAAAGTCCATTAAATCATTTTTTTATAAGATGGAAATAAAACAAAGCGAATAACCTAGATAACACTCAACGGAAAGGAATCACCATACTTTGTAGAAATATTCAAAATACAATTATAAAATAGTCATACTTCAATAATGCTAAGAAATCAATATACTAAGAGAATATAATTTATACATGCTTTCTGAATATGTGCTCTTTTAGAAATATATTTCTGTTTGTATATTGTTTTTTAAAGTTTATTATAACATGCATAGGTGTAATTTTTATATTTACACAAAACTATCAAACTATTTTTGGAATTAACAATATTTAGTAATTGATTATTAATCATTTAGCTTGTGGGAAAGTAAATGACATCTTCACATACTGTATGTATCTTAATAAACATTATAAAATAAAATAAAAACAAAAATATAATAATTACGATATAATATAAAAACGGTTAGAAATTCAATTAACAATTTTGATCGGATATTCTGAATGGTTTGTAGAAAAGTGAAGATTAATAAAAACTCCATTTATCATAGTGGACATAGTCACAGAGCCGACATTGTGACAGGTTACATGTCTGTTTCCACAATATATATATATATATATATATATATATATATATATATATATATATATATATGTATGTATATATATATAAAACAGAATTTTCTAAAATTTTAGTTTCTGCAAATTTCTACGAGGATCCCGAAAAATGTAGAGTATTATCTGATAGTAGATATATATATATATATATATATACTATCAGATAATACTCTGAATTTTTCGAGTTCCTCACAGAAATTTGCAAAAACTAAAATTTTAGAAAATTCAGTTTTACTATAAAACACGGAGGAGGATAAGTATTGGTCTAAAGGTGTATAGTAGCAAATAGCGTAAAAAAATTTCATTTTTTTAATGGAAGAATGGATAAGTAGAATTTATCTATATTTTAAAAAAAATAACATCAAAGTACCGTTAAATTACAATTTAAAATGGTCTCATACTGTTAGAGACATTTTTGACACTACTGAAATAAGAATATTTAATCACCTTACGGTATTCATTAAAAAATAAAGACCGCCTGCAAAACTAATTGCTTAGAGAAGAGATATTTTTTTTATTATCTATGACAATGAGTTTTAAACAATCGATATTGGCCTCAGATATTCGAAAAAATATTAGTTATATTATTTGTCCTTGATGTGTATTTGAATTTTTCTTCCACATGGACAGAGTATCCACCTGAAAATATCAATATACGAAATCGGTAGTGAAAGAAAAAAAATAAAGTGACCTCAAGGACAAGAAACAATTTCAAATCTTAGATACAACTTCAAAGACAGGTATGAAACGAATTATAATGACAAATTTTAATTTGAAAATAAAAAAGTACAGACAAATTTTGGTGATAGTTGTCCAAGAAGAATCTATTATGTTTCCTCTTTATAATCTGTATTCATTATATCAATGACAAGTATGTTTCACGCAAATGTTATTTTTTTATATAAATTACAATAATATGATCATAAAGAAAATATTAAAGAAACAATGAGTTTTAATTGAAAGGAAACAGATACTTACATACTTGAAACAATATAAATATTTTCGACACTTTAATAAACATATTGTAGACTTTAATTAGAACAAGTCTTGAATTATAATAATAATAGTGCACAAAAATATATAGACAATTTTGTATGGAGTATGCCAGACATTCATCTTCTACCTGTTCTAAAAATGATATTTAACGTCAATTAAGCAAAAAATAAACTTCTTAGACAGTAATACCAAATTTACTCAATATATCCATGAAATTAATTAATAAAAGTGATTGTTGTATGAAAATATGTACGAACCAAAATCTATGTAAATATTTGTTCGCTACAGGCGTGAATTTGTTATATCCGTGCTTAATAACTGATGTTAACTGAAGTACTGTAAAATGAAGTTCGTACAAACAATTTTGAGATTTTAGTACAGAAGTAAAAATATTTTTGAGTGTAATATCTTTTATATATATATATATATATATATATATATATATATATATATATTACGTCACATGAGAAATAATTGTGGTTTCGGCTACGCATTCACATATATAAATAATATTGTTATGACATAATTATAAAAATAGATATAACAATTTACGATAAATAGGAGTTATATTCGAAACGATGTTGAATTACAGAAGTTTCGCAATTATAAATAAGTTATATGAAACTGTCGTAAAGTGAGGAAATTACGATCCATCCATCAAAGTATTTAAAGGATTATCTCTTTTGAAAGTTTGTCTCATCTGCGTTCAGAGACAAACTTCCGCTGGACAAATATACCTTACTAAGGGAGTTCACAATATTAAACGTATATTTTCGGCCTGCGTTCGTATAAAACATTATAAAAAGATGGAAAAAAGTTTTATGTACATATACAATATGATGAATACGGCAATGATACGTTTATATTTTATGACTGATAATAAAACGTACATCTTTTTATTAGTGTACTCTTTTCAACTATGTTTTATAGTTGAACGTGTAACTATTTTACCTTTTCGCTGCTGTATACAAATATATATATATATATATATATATATATATATATATATATAAATATATATATATATATATATATATATATATATATATATATATATATATATATATAAATATATATATATATATATATATATATGTGTGTGTGTGTATAAACACATAGTACATACTCTATTATTCATATTTTGTATACATTTTTTAAATAAAATAATATATCTACGAGGGTCGTTTGATGAGTCTGGTAAAAAAGTAAGTTAAAAATCGATTTTATTTCTCAACATAGTTTCCATTGAGGGCTATACACTTGATCAATCTACTTGATCCTGCAAAATACGGATTGATAGCGGCGATGACATCCTCATTCGACGAAAATTTCTTCCCGCCGAGTAAATTTTCATATTTGAGAACAGGAAGAAGTTGCACGGGGCCAAATCCCGAGAATAGAATGGAGGAGGAATCAATTCGAAGACTAATTCATGCAATTTTGCTATTGCGACAGTCAATTTGTAGGATCGCTAATTGTCCTGGTGAAAGGGCACTTTTTTGTACGCCAATCTTGGCCATTTTTGTTTCAGCTCTTCTTTCAAACAGTTGAGTAAAGTTGCATAATAGGTTCTCTTTATCGTTTTTTCCTTCGTTAAGTAGTCAATCAGCATGATTCCTTGGGAATGCCAAAAAAGACTGGCCATCACCTTCGCTACCGACAAAACGGTCTTCCCCTTCTTCAACGCACTTCCACCATTCGTTGTCCATTCCTTCGAGTCAGGTGTGTAGTGGTGGTTCCATGATTCATCCACGGTGATGAATTGGCGCACAAAAACCCGCTCATTTTTTTCCATTTTAGCGGTAACTGCTATAATGCTCGCTTCAAACATCTGTATAACGTGAACAACGTATCGCGCTTCGCCTATGCTAGTTTGAAAAGTGACACTTGATAGCCGTGACTACCAAATAAATGACGGCGCCATATCATAGGCATTTACCAAACTTATCAAACGACCCATGTATAACTGAAACACCCATACATATTTTTCTGGAATGTTGATATCTACTTGATCTTTTTAAGCATTTGTACTTCCAAGGAATATGAGATAAATGATTTTACTCATGTATACATGTATATATGTATGTATGTATACATATATATATATATATATATATATATATATATATATATATATATATATATATATATATATAATTTATTTACCCACATTCATGTATAACATAAATTTTAAAAAATATTTTTTTGTGACTTGTATCAAATTTGAACTTAGTTAATTGATTTGTAAATCAATCATTTTTCACTTTAATTTTTATTAAATTTCAGTCATATAACATTTTTAAATTAGTTTTGTACACAGATTTAGGAAATTTTCAAGGAATATTTGTGAAAAATTAACAGCTAAAATATAGTTAGTGTACAAGTGAAAGTTAATTTATAAAAGTGAATTTTGTGAGAAAAATGTGTTTATATTCTTTTATTTATTTTATATACTGTCATTGTCTTTTAATACTACACTGTATTAATAATTATCGTTAAATGTTACTTTTGTAATTATTATTTCAGTTATCAAATGTAAAATCATTTCATTTAAATGAGTGAAAAATAATATGAACAATTTCATGCAAAATGACTGTCGGTATTTTCATCTCATCCTTATATACATTGCAAATATTACACACTTATTACGTAGAAATTATACACACAAACGCGTCGCATAACTCTACATATTTTAAAATGAAACAAACGTCTCGTCTTACGATAAAATAGTCCCGTTAACGTCTTCTGTTTGCATTATTTACGCGTTGTCTTTTTACATTTCTGCATGAGTAATTTTATTCTTATCATTTCTACATTATTTTCGTCAGACGTCGTTTAAATTGAAATGAAAACAGTGTGACAATTATCGTTTCATTTATATAATGACTTCTTGCAGAAAATGAACTCACTCGCGTATTTCAAACATTGTCTTCAAGTACGTGTTTAAAAAAGAATATGTTTTTTTTTCATGTAATTTATAAACTTGAATAGATATTTACGACAAAAAGATCAATATTGTGTAACATTCGCTGCTTCTCTGCAGAGTTGAAGAACAATATGTATTGTGAAACGAAAAGATGACAGTCCGTCCTATTCCCTCTTTAATTATCGTCAAGAATAATGTAAAAATGTCGTCTCATCGATGAACAATATTTCTATATAAAACACTTATCAATATACATGACATAAGGTTTTATTTACGAAATGTCAAGTTTTCAGTACAAAACCTCGTTGGAATTTTATATCATTTTCGAAACTTTTTATTATTAGCCAATTGATTGTACATATATATATATATATATATATATATATATATATATACATATATATATATATAAATATGTAATATAGTTCTTTTTTTATAAAAAAATATGAAAAAAAATCATTTTCTAGTTATAAAAGTTGAAAATATATTATTTTTTAAGTGAACTCACTTCATTGGTTTTTTTAGATTCCAATAGGTATATTCTTTATATATATATATATATATATATATATATATATATATATATATATATATATATATATATATATATATATATCTTTAACCAATTTATTAGATGCACCTTTGTTAGGTTATAGTTTACAGACTTCCTAGGAGCAGCTTTTCAATACCTGCATACAGCGTTATTTAAATTGATAAAATAACAAATGTCTTTTGAGTTATTTTTGGTGTCATAACGCGAATAAATGTTACATCTCTTTATCACTTTTGAATCATTCTAAATTGGACACAAATTGATAAGGATTTTAGATTTTTTTTAATTTAACATAAAAATGTGTAATATGTTTATTGTCATTTATTGAATAGTTTCTGTAAAGTGGAATATTGTAAGAAATAATCAAATCTAGGATATTTAAGAAACGTTAAAAAATATGTTTAAGTTTTTGAGTTTTATAAATTTTCAACTTAATTCATCAGTCTGTTGTTGAAAAAATATAACATAAGATTATTTATAAATACGTATAATTTTACCTATTTTTAAAAAAGTTACTTTATGTGCACAGATTCTTTTAAGCATAGGAATTATTGATTTTATTTATTTAATAAATGTATTAGTGTTTCCATTATTTTGTAAACTAGGGCGTTCTTCCCTCTAGTCGCTACGCTCGCGGACGCCAGGTGGCTCCGCCACCGCTCGCTTCGCTTGCTCCTATGACTCATTTCACTCGTATCGCAGACATTAGCTCAATATCGTATTATATATATATATATATATATATATATATATATATATATATATATATATATATATATATATATATAGTATGAGGTTTGGAGTTACGATTCCAATTTTGAACCTGAAGTAAAATTAATTTAACAAATGGTCATTCCTCACTTACCACATTTTTGAAGGAAAAATATTTAACGATTAATTATGTATTCATTTTGATTTTGGCTTATATTAATTTTAATAGCAATTTCATCACATGTTGTATCTAAAAATGATTGTTCAGGGATATGAAGACAACAAATTTGATATCGAAAAATATACAAATCAAAATTAAATTTAATGTCAGACTATCGTTGAATATTTTGAAAATTTAAATGGTATTTGACGAGTGATTTATATATGAAAGTTATTTAGAATGTTAATTCAGATGTGAAAATACAACAGTGACAAATTGTAATTGTTAAAATATTAGGTTGGTAGAAAAAAAGTTGCGGTTTGATTAGTTTGTCCGGTACCCATTTGTCCACTAGAATGATTTAAGTGGTTCAGAATCTTTGGATTACTAGTAGCTAACTTTTGTGTAAACTGTCGAATTGTTGTGCGTGGTTCTGAATCAACTAACGTCTTCAGTTGGTTGTTATGAACTGAAGAAGGACGTCCGAGACTTTCTTCATCTTCAAGACTCTCGTCCTCAGCACGGCATTTTTAGAACCACCATTCCACCGTACGTTCCTTATCAGTACCCACACTAAAAGCATCGTTTAGTTTACGAGCAGTTGCTTCATTAATGAAGTTCTGCTTTACTACCCATTTTAAACTCATATAAAAAATTGTTTATATTTGCTTCTTTTTCATTTTTAATTCAACAGTCCAATTTGAAGCAAAATTAATAGTAAAATCAAAGTCGATGTCACTAAAATACAGACTGAAATATTCACTTTAAAGTGGTATTAACATAACCAGGATTAAATGACACTCATTGAAAAAAAATAAGGTTACAAAAACCACAATTATTTTTCTACCAATCCAATTATTTATATTCTTTTTCCATTTATAAATATGTGTTTGTTGTTGGAGTGCTTACAGTTGATTGTATTATTATTATATGTGAATATAAATTTACAATTAAAAAAAACCAATACATAATAAAATGCAAGATAGCGTTTGATCGTTGTGAATACTGTCTTTGAAATAATTAATTTTAATTTATTTAAAATCAAATATAAATTAACGTTCTTTTTATTAAGAAAAAAACAACTCACGTTACAGTTATTATAACAAAGAGTGGCACGTGTCAGCCCAGTTCCATAAACACTGCGGGATTCTATTTGTCCAATTCGTACTTTAATTATAATCGATCGCCACGAGCGTCATATAAACAACACGTACTGAGATAACTAATAGACGGACAGAATAGAAGAGAATGGCGAAATCGAACACTGCACGCGGTGTGATAAATTAATCCACGGTATGGGAGTATCTCCTCGACGTCGGCCCACCGCCCAAGACGCCGTCCACATCCTGTTGTTGTAGCGTCGCGATCACCCTTTACTATTGCCGCACGCTGAGATACGAACCCGAGAGCCTTAAAATCAACGGAATACCAAGACGAATCGAATGCTGTCAACCACATCCATTGTTGTCACACATTCGCCTTTTCGCCCGTACGTCTGTGATAGATGTGTACGGTTATTGTACTGATTGGCGCCACAGTTGTATGTTTTTGTTTGCCCGTCGATGTTGCCGAGATATCTGCAGTCTTACGTTTGTGCTTTGTGATAAGAATAACGGGTTGGTTATTTAGAAATGTATATGTGCCGATTAATTTATTGCGTGTTTGAAGTATTTCTATATACTGACGAAGAAAATTAACGAGAGACCGCAACGAATTTACGTGATTGCAAAATGTATACACAGCCTTTATCACAGAAAACACTAGAAATACTTTTTAAATAAATTAAAATATATTTCACGCTTGTGATCATGTTACTCGACATTTTTTTGTTATTATTCTCAAGATTTTATTTGAAAGTCGTAATTGAATTCGATACAAAAATAATAACGTGATAACTTTTAACTAAATTAAGTATGTAGTTAATACAAATTATAATTAAAATTATATGTGTGTATATATATATAGTATTTTTTAATGCCATAAACATTTAAAAAACACCACGGAATGTGGGAAGATCTGTGAAAGATCCGGCTTATTCATTGATATAAGAGGCAGCCAAAATTCATTTTTTTGACTTCAAATTGGTTCCTCATGCCCCAAATTCACCAGATCTGCCCTTCTTCGACTTCCATCGATTTTCACAATTGAAAAAAACCCTTGCTGGGAGTTTATTTAACACAGATGAGGAGTAATGGTTGAAGTAAATGCCTATTTTGAAGTGGTTGAGAAATCGCACTTTAACTTCGGAATAATGGCACTCTAGCAACCTTGGATGAAATATACTGGCGTTAAAGGAGATTACGTTGAAAAATAAAAATATATTTATTGCCCTAACTATTGTCTTTCTATTCACTTCTACGATTGTTT